>ML779178.1:4898-21824 GCA_009831015.1 Picea engelmannii | reverse complement strand
AGAAAAAAGGGGGAGTTACATACAACATCTTTTGGTGTTACCCTATCATCCCCCAGTGCGTTTAACAGTGCATTGTGCCAATTCTTGTGATTTTCAACCACCATTCTCTTGATGATTTTAATCAAGTTCTTGTTTGTTAATTCTGCCAATCCGTTGCCCTGGGGGTAATAGCTAGCAGAATACTTCAATTTAATTCCTTTTCCCAAAGCAAACTTGAGTCCTATCGGGGTTGATAATCATCCCTTCGCTTGACACAATAAATCCTAAGAGTTTACCCTGTTCTACTGCAAAGATGGATTTTTTAGGATTCAAGGAGATGTCGTATTTACGACATCGCTGTAGAACGAATCGTAAGTGAGCTAGATGATTGGTTTTGTTTTTAGAAAAAACGGTAACATCATCTAAGTAAAATTCAACAGACTGATTGATTAGGCCTCGAAAAGAAATGTCCATTGCTCTCTGGAAAGTGGCACCAGCATTAATCAATCCAAAGGGCATTTTTCGATAAGCATAAGTTCCCCACGGGGTACGGAAGGTAGTTTTAAGTTGGTATGGCGGAGACATCAGGACTTGGTTGTATCCCGAGAAACCATCCAGTAAGGATAGCCTCTCAGAACCAGATACATGTTGAAGGATCTGTTCCATGGGTGGGACAGGATAATTGTCTTTATCAGACACTCTATTAAGGTTTCGAAAATCGGCGCAGAGTCGGATTTCACCACTTTTCTTATGGACTGGGACAAGGTTAGAAACCCATTGAGTGTGCCTAACAGGAAAAATTATCTTAGCATTTAGGAGCTTAGGGTGCATTTTTCTCAGTTTTGGTTGGAAGGGTAAGGTTTGGGGTTTCATAGGAATGACATGTTGTATCATGTTAGGGTCGAAAGTTTTAAGGTCATCATATGTCCATGCAAAGACATATTTAAATTCTTTGAACAATTTAATAAATGCAACTTTTTCTTGTTTAGAACATCCTACCCCTAGATTAATGCACTGCGGATTGTCCTTAGTTCCTAAGTTTACTTTTTCATAAGATAACGAGGAACTATTGGTTTTACAGTTGACCAACTTTTTAAATTTATCTTGAAGATCATAAAATTTCTCTAATATAATTATAGATTTAGGGATCGAGTTTACCATATCCGAAGAAGATTCAGGAGTTCTTGGATCTAGTATTACCATGAAATTGCACAAATTTTCATTGTGCGTGCGTTCGTCTATCACCGTGCCTTGAAAAATTTCTTCCATATGCAAAAAGTTAATAATCTACTGATCGTCGTCAAAGACTCTCCAGTTCGTGATGTTGTCGGGAATGGATGGTCGTAACAACAGTTCGATGGAGAATGCATCTGGGGACAAGCCTTCTGCAGGAAATACTTTAGAAGCTACATTAGCTAATAGATCTGCTTCAGAGTTATTCAATCGAGGAATACAATTTATATTGAAAGAAAAAAATTTATTCATTAAATTCCATACCTTAGATTGGTAGCTTTTAAGATGCAGAGACAGAAAGTGGATAGAATCTCTTACCTGTCTAACCATTATTTCAGAGTCGCCAAAGACGTTCAAATTTTGAATGTTCATATCTAAATCTTTTTTGAGACCTTGCAGTAGAGCCTCATATTCTGCAGTGTTATTAGTACATTCAAATTCCAACCTACATGCAATCAATGTTTCGTTACCTGTTGGGTCGATATTAATCCAGCCTACACCATCTCTTTCTTTGGACTTTGACCCGTCAAAATAGAGAGACCAAATTTGATTTCCATCGGGTACATGAGATCGTTGCATAGAAGCTGTTGGCTACGCATATGCTACAATCTCGGAACGTTGTTCTGGATTGGTGATAGTTGAAGCTTCGGCAATGAAATTGCTGAAAAGGTGTCCATCCCTTATACTTCAGGTGAATCAACAGAAGGTGTAAATGGTTCGTTGGGGTCATTCAAATCTGTGACCGTGAAATTAAGGTAGCACTCATGATTTACCTTGATCTTGTTGGGCTTGTCATTCTCTGGAAGCCATAGATGAGACCAATCTGTCACGAAATAACCATGTAGCTACTCCGACCAGTCCCTGCTTAAAAACAGACCATACACTTCTGGAATATCCACAACAATTATATCAATGACTTGATGAACCTTGGGGTCAGACGATAATCTTATAAGCACATTCTTTAGTTCGCCTACAACTTTGACATTGGTCTGATCAAGTTGTATGATTTTTAAGGTGGAGGGTTCAACTACAACATTAATATTCTGGCAGACAGACCATGGCATCACATTGGATGATTCTCCTGAGTCTACCATACAATTGTGCACGTTTCTATTAAAGATTTCGAATGTTAACAAAAACAGAGGTACATTTTTGCGAGTGCTAAGGGTGGTAGTTTGTGGCTTTTTACTCGCAGTTTCTAAAGCTACTTTATCTACATTATTTACATTATTTACAGGATGGATTCCTTTATCTTGAGGATCAGGATTGTTTTTGGTGGAAGTCTTCTGAGGAAATTTGTTCTATACAACCTTGTTACCACTTGCATTACCATTTTTTCCATTCTCTGAGATATTCTGTAACATTTTTTGTAGCAGAAATGGAAATTTGAATGACTCATAAACAAAAATGTTAGCCCTCAACTTTTTAAGATCTTCAACTACATCATAATATAAGTTGGGGTTCACATTTCTCTGTTTAGTCTCAGCTGGTTTAGATTGCTTTGGAGGCGATGTTGTAGTGTTTTCGGAAGAAGGTTTGTTGGTTGTCTTACTCCTGGTATTATAAGATGAACTGTCTCGAAGTTAGCTTGAAAGATGTTATCCGAGAAGTGTCCAAAAATATTTGGAGAAGACTCCTCTTCTTGAATTGTCTCTTGTTCAACTACCTCCTCGGGAATCTTAGGAGGCATCAAATTATCTTTGGCTTCTAGAATTGTTTGAAGGGCGCATTGCAGACTTTCTATATTAAGGCCTTTAGTTGTTGGATTAGGTCGGTTGGTGGGAAAAGGCTTCTGGAACGAGGGTTTGTAAGGCCCTTTTCTCGACGAAGCTTCTTCGTTCATCCTTTTGTGCAAAAAATAGATTAAAACCCTCAAACCTATGTACAAACATGAGCCAACCATTATCTTGCAAATATTTCCGGGCGTTAACGAATAGTAGAAGGGCTTGACTAATGTTCAGCTCAATTCGCACCACCGGTGCCATAGAGCCGAGAAGATGGTAAGCGATGTAAACGAGCCAGGGTTTGAATGCGGAATACACGAGAGCAGAATGATCACGGGCTTACCTGATGCTAGAAGAGGTGAAACAGGGATAGAGGTAAGCATTAATGACATCGTGCAAAGGTGGTGGAGCTATTTTTTGTCCATGCAGAATAGTCATTACCATGGTACAACCGTCGACGCTTTCAACTATTCAATTCACAATGCATATGTGTTACAACTATTCCACTTCAATCAATCGAAGCCTTTGGTAAGTAGATAAACCATTCACGCAATCAAAATTTATGCCATAGTTTTAAAAACCAAACACACAAATCGAAACCAATACCAAGGGTTTGACTATGCGACACGCAGTGTATAGAACGATTCATACCAAGAATTTAACCAATGTGCCAATGTGTTTTTATGTATACCAATGCGCCAAGAAGATCAATCAAAGAACATGTGAATCCAATCACCAATGTATCACAAACTCAGTGACTCATGAAACAAAATCAAATAATTTCAAATGAGTACAGATCAAAGGTCTTTGCCAATTGTATAATGATAAGTAAAATGCAAACGCAATGGGCATATCGACAAGAATGATAACGACAATTCAATAATGATTTTAATGCAACTTCGAAAGACCAAGTTTTCACGCTTACATTCATGAAAACAAAAATGAAGGTAAGTGTGCAAATAGCACAAAAATAAAAGTGTCGTTTTATTTGAGAATTGTGACGAAAAATTAAGGTTTGCAAAACATTGGTGTAGGCAGCTTATAAGACAGTGGAAAAATCTGAATTGGCTACCAACTATGCAACACACTGGTAGAAGCATTTATCTCTTCCAAAAGAACAAATTCAGATTAAGATAGCAAAGATAATTCCAACTCAAGAATAACAACCAAAAAATCGTATAAACATCATCACTAACCAACTATACCAGTAGTGTTTTAAAAGATGAAAACAGATAACAGTCTTAAGACCAGCGAGTCACGATGTTAAAAATAAAATCTCCAATATTGTTGATAGAGCCACTGCTACCAGCAGGCGTCCATAGCCTCGAAAGGGTTGCCATTTAACCCACTCTGACATCTGTATCCTGCCAAGAAGTTCTAGATCAGAATAAAGGACATTTTAAGGTCAAGAGGTTTCTTATTTGCAAATTTTCATAAACCCGACATTGCTTCACTGTCAGAAGGCCTGTTCATTACCCCGACGAAGTTGTCTTGGCATCATGCATGCATTTACCTGCTGCCAGCAGACCTGTTCATCATCCCGACGAGTTTACAAGCACTTCCCACATCTCTTTTATGTTTATTTTGTTTTGTTTTTCTTCAAAGATATATAGTTGAGCGGGGTGACGCTGAAAATCATGGTATTTTAACATATTTTTTCAGACCTCATCAGAATTTTTTAGAATTGTCCTTCATTAAGATCCAGAGATGATTTATTTACAAAACCAACTTCCTAAGGCAGGGAGACATCTTTTGAGTCATTCCCTTAAGGAATAGGGACAGCGTAAAAAGATAATAGATGATCATGACAAGCTTTACTCAGAGATCGAAATCAATCAACTTCTTTCAAACAACAGACTTTTTTCCAATAATAGATATAAATTTCAAAAATATACAATTGATGTTTATAGAATTTTCTTAGCAGTTATTTCAGTGAAGAAATTTTTTGTTTTCTTTGTCTGAAAATCTCAGTATACAGGTATGTGTATTTTTCAAAAACACAAACTGATAAACTCAAAGGAAAAATAAAAAACAAAAGAAAAAGAACAAGCAAACAAAAGCAAAATATGTACATAATATACAAGGGTCGTTATCAAGAAAAGTATATTTTCAGGGCTTGGCCATTCACCGGATAGGTGTTAGGCTTCCCCTCAAGATTCTGCAATCGAAAAGAAGTGGGACCCAATTTTTCAGCAATTAAAAATGGTCCAAGCCACAAGTTTTGAAATTTTTTGTGCTCTCCCTTTCCCTCATGCGGTTTGTCCCATTTCAAGACGAGATCACCTACTTAAAACTTCCCATCAGAAGAAGAATTAGAATCGAACCAACTTTTAACCAATATTTGATGATGATGTAACTTACGTTTAGCTTGGGATCTTACCTCTTCTAGCTTCATCAAAGCGTTAATTCGGTTTTCCAAAGGGGGACAATCTTCTTCTTGAATTTTCTGTGATAACAGAAGTGAAGGAAGAAGAATATGAGGTGGTAGAATTGCTTCTCTGCCATAAACGAGAAAAAAGGGGGAGTTACCTACAACATCTTTTGGTGTTACCCTATCATCCCACAGTGTGTTTAACAATGCATTGTGCCAATTCTTGTGATTTTCAACCACCGTTCTCTTGATGATTTTAATCAAGTTCTTGTTTGTTGATTCTGCCAATCTGTTTCCCTGGGGGTAATATCTAGCATAATACTTCAATTTAATTCCTTTTCCCAAAGAGAACTCGCTCATCTCAAGAGAGGAAAAGTAAGAAGCGTTATCGAATACCAAACAGTCAGGGATACCAAAACGAGTGATAATATTAGAATTTAGAAAGGAAATTACCTAACTGGTGTTGACGGTTCTTAACGCAGCAGCTTTAGACCATCGGGTAATGTAATCTGTGGCTGTCAAAATCAACTTGTGTTGTTGTGAGGATGGGGGGTTGATCATACCTATGATGTCAAGGCCCCGCTGCTGAAAAGGAGAATCTACTGAAACGGGCTGCAAAGGAAAGGATGGTTTTTATAATCGCCCTGATGCTTTCTGAAAAATGGTACATTTACGACACAAGGCATGGTCGTCTCTAAAAAGCGTGGGCCAGTAATAACCGACTCTGAAAACCTTATGGGCGGTGGTGCCACCACCAAAATGACCACCGGCTTCTCCTGCATGCAACTCTAGCAAGACTTTTTCTGCTTCGTCTTTCTCAAGACAGCGCATCAGTACGCCGTCAAAACTTTGACAAAACAGGATACCATTAACGAGATGAAAGGAGGAAAAATTTAATCTCAACGCTCTTATTTTAGTGGGGTTCAAGTGATGGGGAGATGACCCATGTTCAAGACAGAATCTTATATCATCATACCACGAACTGACAGAGTTTTGTGCGCAACAGATTGCATTTTGGTTGTGTTGTCCTAGGTTTGACGTATCATTTTCTTCTTGCTGTCCTACTGCTGAATCATCAACTAACTTGCATAACCCTTGGCCTCTCACTATCTAAGCTGGGGTGATTTCTAAGTCATACTCCTGCAAGGAGGTTACCCAGCTAGCCCTCTTTTCTCCTAGTTCCTTCTGCACTAACAGGTTCCTGACGGCTGGGTAAGGGACAATAACTTTCCTTCTTGACTTCAAAAGATAGGATCGAAAATGATTGACTGCTTTAAAAATAGCGTAGGCTTGCCAATCCACCACTGGGTAATTAAGTTCAGTGCCTTTGAAAGCAGATCTCATAAAGGCAATGGGTACTTCATTTTTCTCGACATTCTTTTGGGTTAAGATGACGACATAGGAATGGTCAGAAGCAAAAGTGTAGAGTGTAAAGTCTTGAGAAAAGTCGGGGCTCATGAGAGACAGAGCATCTATTATGGCCTTATTTATTGCATTAAAAGCTTGATTTTCTAGGGGTCCCCAGTGATATTGGGTGTCTTTCTTAATTAGGGCCTGCAAGGGTCTGACCATTTCAGAGAAGTTGGGGACAAATATTCTCACAAAGTTAATCTGGCCTAAGAAAGACTGCATAGATTTTTTGGATGTAGGAGGGGGGATTTTCGCGATGACTTGAGTCCTATCGGGGTTGATAATCATCCCTTCGCTTGACACAATGAATCCTAAGAGTTTACCCTGTTCTACTGCAAAGATGGATTTTTAGGATTCAAGGAGATGTCGTATTTACGACATCGCTGTAGAACGGCTCGTAAGTGAGTTAGATGATCGGTTTTGTTTTTAGAAAAAATGGTAACATCATCTAAGTAAACTACGACAGACTGATTGATTAGGCCTCAGAAAGCAATGTCCATTGCTCTCTGGAAAGTGGCACCAGCATTAATCAATCCAAAGGGAATTTTTCGATAAGCATAAGTGCCCCACGGGGTACGGAAGGTAGTTTTAAGTTGGTCTGGCGGAGACATCAGGACTTGGTTATATCCCGAGAAACCATCCAGTAAGGATAGCCTCTCAGAACCAGATAACTGTTGAAGGATCTGTTCCATGGGTGGGACAGTATAATTGTCTTTATCAGACGCTCTATTAAGGTTTCGGAAATCGATGCAGAGTCAGATTTCCTTACTTTTTTTCCAGACTGGGACAAGGTTAAAAACCCATTGAGTGTGCATAATAGGAAAAATTATCTTAGCATTTAGGAGTTTATTCAATTCTTTTTGAACGGTCGGTTCGAGCTTAGGGTGCATTTTTCTCAATTTTTGTTGGAAGGGTAAGGTTTGGGGTTTCATAGGAATGACATGTTGTATCATGTTAGGGTCGAAAGTTTTAAGGTCATCATACATCCATGCAAAGACATCTTTAAATTCTTTGAACAATTTAATAGATGCAACTTTTTCTTGCTCAGAACATCCTACCCCTAGATTAATGCACTGCAGATTGTCCTTAGTTCCTAAGTTTACTTTTTCATAAGATAATGAGGAACTATTGGTTTTACAGTTGACCGACTTTTTAAATTTATCTTTAAGATCATAAAATTTCTCTAATCTAACTACAAATTTAGGTATCGAGTTTACCATATCCGAAGAAGATTCAGGAGTTCTCGGATCTGGTATTACCGTGAAATCACGCAAATTGTCATCGTGCGTGCGTTCGTCTATCACCGCGCCTTGAAAAGTTTCTTCCATATGTAGAAAGTTAATAATCTGTTGATCATCGTCAAAGACTCTCCAGTTCTTGATGTTGTTGGGAATGGATGGCTAGAACAACAGTTCGACGGAGAATGCATCTGGGGACAAGCCTTCTGCAAGAAGAGTTTAGAAGCTACATTAGCTAATAGATCTGCTTCAGAGTTATTCAATCGAGGAATAGAATTTATATTGAAAGCAGAAAATTTATTCATTAAATTCCATACCTCAGATTGGTAGCTTTTAAGATGCAGAGACAGACAGTGGATAGAATCTCTTACCTGTCTAACCACTATTTCGGAGTCTCCAAAGACGGTCAAATTTTGAATGTTCATATCTAAATCTTTTTTGAGACCTTGCAGTAGAGCCTCATATTTTGCAGTGTTATTAGTACATTCAAATTCCAACCTACATGCAATCAATGTTTCGTTACCTGTAGGGTCGATAATAACGCAGCCTACACCAGCTCCTTCTTTGGACTTTGACCCGTCGAAATAGAGAGACCAAATTTGATTTCCATCGGGTACATGAGATCGTTGCGTAGAAGCTGTTGGCTGCACATATGCTACAATCTCGGACTGTTGTTCTGGATTGGTGATAGCTGAAGCTTCGACAATGAAATTTCCAAAAAAGGTTTCCATCCCTTGTACTTTGGGTGAATCAGCAAAAGGTGTAAATGGTTCGTTGGGGTCCTTCAAATCTGTGACCGTGAAATTAAGGTAGCTCTCACGATTTACCTTGATCTTGTTGGGCTTGTCGTTCTCTGGAAGCCATAGATGAGACCAATCTGTCGCGAAATAACCATGTAGATGCTCCAACCAGTCCCTGCTTAAAAACAGACCATACACTTCTGGAATATCCACAACAATTATATCAATGACTTGATGAACCTTGGGGTTAGACGATAATCTTATAAGCACATTCTTTAGTTCACCTACAACTTTAACATTGGTCCGATCAATTTGTATGATTTTTAAGGTGGAGGGTTCAACTTCAGCGTTAATCTTCTGGCAGATAGACCATGGCATCACATTGGATGATGCTCCTGAGTCTACCATACAATTGTGCGTGTTTCTATTAAAGATTTTGAATGTTAACAAAAACGGAGGTACATTTTTGCGAGTGCTAAGGGTGGTAGTTTGTGGCTTTTTACTCACATTTTTTAAAGCTACTTTATCTACATTATTTACATTATTCACATTATTTACATTATTTACAGGAAGGCTTCCTTTATCTTGAGGATCAGGATTGTTTTTGGTGGAATTCTTCCGAGGGACTTTGTTCTGCACAACCTTGTTACCACTTGCATTACCATTTTTTCCATTCTCTGAGATATTCTGTAACATTTTTTGTAGCAGAAATGGAAATTTCAATGACTCATAAACATAAATGTTATCCCTCAACTTTTTAAGATCTTCAACTACATCATAATCTAAGTTGGGGTTCACATTGCTCTGTTTAGTCTCAGCTGGTTTAGATTGCTTTGGAGGCGAAGTTGTAGTGTTTTCGGAAGAAGGTTTGTTGGTTGTCTTACTCCTCGTATTATAAGGATGAATTGTCTCGAAGTTAGCTTGAAAGATGCTATCCGAGAAGTGTCCAAAAATGTTTGGAGAATAATCTCAGGAATCTCAGGAGGCATCAAGTTATCTTGGGCTTCTAGAATTGTTTGAAGGGCGCATTGCAGACTTTCTAGATTAAGGCCTTCGGTGGTTGGATTAGGTCATTTGGTGGGAAAAGGCTTCTGCATTGGGGGTTTGTAAGGCCCTTTGCTCGAGGAAGCTTCTTCGGTCGTCCTTTTCAAGTCTATAACTTGATTTGACAATTTTTGAACAACTTTAGTTAAGTTTTCTAAATCAGAGCTTTCAGGTTGTGTTTTACTTTGAGTGGGTCTAGGGAGGATTTCCATATTCTTTTTGGAAGAAAAACTAGTCTTTGTTTCGTTGCTAGTAGAGTCTTTAAGACTAAGTATGTCTTTTTCAATCTGGTTGGCCTCCTCGAAGGCTTCTAACAACGTGGCTTTCTTTGATCGTTTAACCCAAATAGCTATACTTTGATGCAAAGATTTAGTGTAGTATGCTATTATAAGATTCTTGGCGGGCATGGAATCCGTAGGGATTTGGTTTTTAAGCGTTAAGAATATTTGATTAAAGTCTTTAACTTTTTCTTTTAGGTTCATTCTTAAGTTAGAAAGATCCATGACTAGGAATTCTGAAGGCTTACCGTCTCCAAACTTTTCCCAAGACACGATGGTATGGGGTTGTTGGGAAAAGTACCAAGTAGATGCATTTCCCTCAAAAGTATAGGGGAAAAACCTACAGACAACGTCTTCATGTTCGACATTGCAGAGTCTTATGGCTAACATAAAAAATTTAATGTGATCTTCAGTGATCTATTTTGAGTAAGGGTCAAACTTGGGAAGCCATTTCTCCAGATGTTTAGGTAAGGGATGCTGGGCTCCAGGTACAGCTACAACATCCTGGTCGAGCCAAGGTCTAGTAGGGTTGTTCTGATTTTCCATTGGTGTAGTGGGTGTGGTAGGCATAGAAGGGGAACTACCTTCGTCAGAGGAATCTCCTCCAAAAGAGGAAGGAGATGATGGAGGTGGTGAAGGAGGTATTCCAGATCCTCCGGTAGTAGGGTTTAGGATTGGATCTGTAGGATTCGCGGTGAGGTTTGTGCCTCCGAGTTGTTCTCTGATATCAGAGAATTCTAAAGGTTGGTCCAACGGACGGTTAGGTTGCCTCAAACGGGTTAAGGCACTATGAGTTCTTATAATATATTGACAGACAATCTCTTGTATATCACCACCTATAGAATTAGGGGTTACTGGTTCAACTGTGACCTGTGGATCGTCAGTTGATGTGGTTTTTGTTTGAAGGGGAATATTATCGTTTGAATGGCTTCTAGTCACTATAGGTGAGCGATTAGGTGGTGGAGGAGTCTTGCGACTACCTCGTGCCATTAATTAATTTCAGGCCCTCCTTCTAGCACCATTTATTGACGGGAAAAATTGACCGTTCGTGAACTAGGAGAGTGGAACCGGTCCGGGGTTGTGTAATAACCCAAGCCATTTGGGATGAACCACCCTGACGGGTTTAGCGGCTCTGTTAGCCGATCTAAGTCCCGAGAAAACAAAAGAAAACTACTCTAAACTAACTAATCTAACTAAAAACAACTATTAAAACAAACTAAACAAATCTAACTATTCTAATCTACTATCTAATACTATGCTCACTCTAAGAAATTAAATATCTAACTACTAACAAAAATAAATCTTATTCACAAAATGTACAATAATTACAATTTACAGATTTGAATGGAAACCTGAAAAAACTCATTTGTATTCTTTCCTAAGACAACGAGAGCTATTGTTTTTATTTTTATTTTATAATTTTATGAAAATAAATAATACAAAAACTAACTAAAATAAACAACTAAAATACTAACTCTAACTACAAATCTAAACTACACATATATCTAACTAAACTACTTAAATTATACTAACAAATTAACTATCAAAATAAATAACAAACTAACTTGAAGAAACGCTCCAGGTTTGTCCTGTGTGTAATGATTGTCTTAGTTAATTGGAGGGAGGAAACCCGCACCGAATTATCCGGGAGCTTCTCGTAAAAAAAAAGTTGTAGTGCTCTTCAAATATGATTACAGGACAAACAAGACATAGAAACTACAACAATATTATGATTTATAAATCTTCACAGTTAGATAAACCTGTATGCGAAGATCTATACAACATGATTCAATTAACGCAGAAGAGAAATCTGTGATTCATTAACTGAAACCAAGTAATTGTTGTACTTTTAAATAATGAAAGAGATCGGATATGGATAACACATTAATCGAATCATATCATCCTGCAATAGATTATGATAGCTAAAGTAGTCTATAATCAACTGCAAACTGACATGCATAAACTTGAAACAAAAGATTGATATTATGAAAGCAAAATTTGTAGAAAAACATCAACTTTCGTCTCAGTCTGTATTAGAAATCCATAGCCTGGTTCTCCCACAAGTGAGGATGATCCTTATTACAAAAAATAATAAGTATTTAAAGACCTTCCACAGGGTAAAACATCCCTGTGGAAGTTATCAAAACTGTTTACAGAAAATCTGGGAAAATATCCCAAGTTTGACTAAACTAACAACCTAAAATAAAAACTATATCACACTAATATCTCCTAGACTACCACAACATGCCCCATGCAATTCGAATGTACCTGAAAGAGGTCAAAAATGAACAAGTTAAGAGGATATTTTGTTGATAGAATTGATAAAAATCTAATCCTAAAGACTAGCTACAGAATCTTGTGATTCTATAGCTGGTCTAAATCCAACACAGAATCATATTAAACTAATTAAAAACTCAATTAATTAAATTCACACTATTAAACAAATATCGAATCATTCAAATCAAAATGGTTATACTAATTTAAGAGCAAACAAGACTAAGATCAATCAAATGAATACAGAGGTGCATGTACTCTTTTCCATATGTTATCACAAATTCGGGTATACAGAATCACATTGGATAACCAACAGTAATGAAATCGATTCATAACCAATTGAAATCACAAATAGTTGCTTCAGCTATCCACAAGATCACTTCGAATCCAAACCAAATTAACAGGATCATTTTCTCAAATTGATTGCACTATATTAAACATAACAAACGATCCATGCTATTAGCGAATCAAATCAAAACTGGTATGTAAATTATCACAAACAAAATCATAATGGAATCAATCGGTTGATAACAGGGTCTGTAGGACTTGTTCAATTGTTTGTTATTTCTAATTGGGGCAAAAAAAATCGATTGACATTGAACGAAATCATTTCTTGAATTCATTTATTAACCGAATTTTCTCATACGAATTCGACAAAGATAACATATGTCGATCTGAGTTAACGAACTCATTTTGAAAATTAAAATCAACAGAGTGGCATCAAGTCTATTTTCGATACGAATCCAACTCATAAAAACTATCATGCTAACTCAAGATATGCAGCAATCCAATTAAAACAAGAGCGAATCGAACAGTTTGAGTTTGACATAGTCGTTATGAATCAACATAGTTCCATGATTTCGGCGAAGAGATCTCTTGCACAGGCCAGATATAATCCAAATCAAAACGAAAATGTTGACAAAGCAGAGTTGTTTTTCCAATTAAATAGACTACATTGTAATTGCCAAGCCAATTCGATCCTATGGAATCGTTTGAAAAATCAAATCATAAAAGCTAGATCAGGGTCGCTGTGATCCAACCATAATGAAATTATATCAAATCAAAACATAGTAGTGCTCTAATTTTAGCATAAAAACCTCCTGTTCAGGTCAGATACAAACAAAAATCCAAGCGAAAGCAAAAACCATTGATTTCGTTAACTCAAACCAACAGACAAACGAATCAAAACCAGTGAAAATCAAACAATTGATAAACTGGGCACGACCAAATCGTGTAACCAAATCATAACTTCATTTAATTTTAGAAAAATGAAAATGATGTACAGGATCCAAAAAACTATGACAGAGTCATTTCGAATGATGGACAAAGCTAATTGAAAACCAAACTCAATTCATTATATTAATCCTAGCAATTGATAGAACGGAATTGATATCGAAATTCATACCTGGATGATGAGTAGACAACTTGGTCATGACAGTTTGGAATTTACAAAGGCTATAGCTGATTCAACATTCCTAAATACGATGGAACCGGTGGTTTTCTTCTTCTTATCATTTGCTTGAAGCTTGTCCCTTTGGCTTGTCAACACTGCAACTTGGTTTTCCAATGATTTGATTTTCGACTATAATAAAGGAACATCGGTATAGTAGCGTTCCAACCACACATTACATTGGTCGCATGACGACTGCCCGGGCTTCGAAAATGCAGGTGAGGGTTTGGTTAAATCACCGAGGGTTTCACTAGGAAGCTTGATCCCTGGGTAACTAGGATTATTCTTTAAGCACGGGGGAAAATTAGAAATGAAGTCATAGGGTGGCTCGGAGCACAGACCTTGGGAGTAAGGGTACTCACTAGCTAGGAGGTGTTCAATGTCAGAGTCTGAGTCTTCACTGAGGACTATAGGCTTTTGATCAACACTAGGTTTAGGTTTATTCCTAGCAAGTCTCGATATAAGTCGAGCATTCCTTTTACCTTTGTCGTCGATAGTAGGGTTACCTTTAACCTTTTTACTCACATGTTTTTTTATAGCCTCAATCTTGTCTGATATAACGTCGGGTAGGTCGATATCAGGGTCAACCGAGGGTTTGGGAGAGGGCAATAGGACATGGAAAGGCATGGGTGGCCTGACCTTATTTTCACTAACCACAGGCTTTTCAATTTGGACAGGCTCTATATTAGCAAAACCATTTCGAGAGATAAAATCTTGCCAACTATCACCGTGGAGGTTTAAGTGGTGAACAATGATGAGTCTGATCAGGCCATGGTGGAACAAGATACTATCGGCCTTCTCTAATTTAAACCTCTTAGCCATTTTATAAAGACTACGCTGGAAATAAAATGGCATGTTGAATGGATAACCCATAAAATTCATTAACAGTCGAAGGTGATAAAGAAAAACCAGTCCATACCGACCCTCACAGGTCGCGAATTGTTTAACCACCATCAAAATATCATGCCACCTTGGTTTAAGTGTGGAAATGGGCATACCTCTGTCACAGGATGTGACCTTCCACGAGAGGAACAATAACGACCATGGCACCTCCTCAACTGTAGAGTTTTTAAACCATCGTTGGCCCATGGATGCTAATCCTGTGGCAGAGCTGATGAACTCTTCATTGATTTCAAGTTGAATGTCACCTATCTTGGCCCTACACCCATCAAAATTTAGGGCGAACTGTTGTGCAACAAATATATTAAAACCCTCAAACCTCTGTACAAACGTGAGCCAACCATTATCTTGCAAATCTTTCCGGGCGTTATCGAACAGTAGTAGGGCTTGACTACCATTCGGCTCAATTCGCACCACCGGTGCCATAGAGCCGAGCAGATGGTAAGCAATGTGAACGAGCCAAGGTTTGAACATGGCATACACAAGAGCAGAACGCTCACAGGATTACCTGATGCTAGCAGAGGTGAAATAGGGATAGAGGTAAGCATTAATGACATCGTGCGAAGGTGGTGGAGCTATTTTCTGTCCATGTAGAATAGTCATTACCATGGTACAACCGCCGACGCTTTCAACTATTCAATTCACAATGCATATGTGTTACAACTATGCCACTTCAATCAATTGAAGCCTTTGGTAAGTGGATAAACCATTCACGCAATCAAAAGTTATGCCATAGTTTTAAAAACCAAACACACAAATCGAAACCAATACCAAGGGTTTGACTATGTGACACGCGGTGTATAGAACGATTCATACCAAGAATTTAACCAATGTGCCAATGTGTTTTTATGTATACCAATGTGACAAGAAGATCAATCAAAGGACATGTGAATCCAATCACCAATGTATCACAAACTCAGTGACTCATGAAACAAAATCAAAGAATTTCAAATGAGTACAGATCAAAGGTCTTTGCCAATTGTATAATGATAAGTAAAATGCAAACGCAATGGGCATATCGGATAACGAAAAATTCAATAATGATTTTAATGCGACTTCGAAAGACCAAGTTTTCACGCTTACAGTCGTGAAAACAAAAACGAAGGTAAGTGTGCAAATAGCGCAAAAATAAAAGTGTCGTTTTATTTGAGAATTGCGACGAAAAATTAAGGTTTGCAAAACACTGGTGTAGGCAGCTTATAAGACAGTGGAATAATGTGAATTGGCTGCCAACAAGTCAAAGGTGGGAATATTCTACAAAATAAATGAGAAAGAGGGATGAATTCAACTACCTCAATATTCAAATAACATTACATCGTGTGTTAAGAGATATGTCTAGTGTATGAGGAGGTGTGAAAAATAGATGTGTTGGCTAATATTTCACTATCCAATTGCATGGCTCCCTTCACCTAAGTATCAAATCGATTACATCTTGGAGGAAAAGGAAGAAGCTAACTGTTGAGAATAAATAAAGACCGAAGGATACTACCCAACTCATGTTCAGGGAGACTAAATGTTTAGCATCAACAGCCTCCACCAAAGTGATTTTCATAAGGACTCTAATTCAAATTGACTAATAGGTTGCATGGGGACATGAAATCTCTTTGAGTTGGGGGGAGATGATGGGCGTCTGAATTACCATATTTTCACACCTGTCTTTTATCTTTTTTATTACTTTTATCCACCACCAGGTCATCCTTTTAGCCTATAACAAATCATAATGACATTTTTTTCCCAAGGTATGATTTCCCATCGCTCATGTCATTTTAGTGAATTATGCTAGTGTAATTCAAGGAAACAGTAAGCCTTTTATGCTTACTAATGGAAAGGCTTGTGAGAAATAGTGTAAAGTAGGTTTTTACAGGTGCCCTACCATAATTTCTGCAACACTGAGCAGTTTTGTTGTTGTAACATCGACGTTTGACCATTGCTATGAGACCATCCTAATTGTAAACCACAATATCAAACCCATTGTCAGTCACCACAATTTGTTCCACAACATCAATTTTTCCCAGAAAAGAAACAATACTAATCATTCCCACAATATCTTATAGCCATACAACCACCATTTCCATATCAACCTCAACTCACTCAGCCACAACCATTACAACTTTCATCAAATCAACATGTTAATCCCTAATATTGACTCATTACCCCTTAATTGGGGCATATTATATTAGTAATTTTATTTTATTTATGTCGTCTTTAGGCCATTAGTTGTAATTATACCTCCTAGTCTCCTATATATACCAAGGAGACATTTTCATTTTGAATCATCTTGTACT
>ML779177.1:507764-542967 GCA_009831015.1 Picea engelmannii | reverse complement strand
TTTTTCACGAATAGGACTGGTGCTCGCCATGGAGACACGCTGGGCTGGATATAGCCCTTATCCATCATTTCTCTCAATTGCAATTTAAGTTCAGCTAGTTCAGGTGTACTCATCTAGTAAGGTGTCCTAGACATCGACACCGCTCCTGGTGCAAGTTCTATCGAGAAGTCAATGTCCCTTCTCAGAGGTAGACCCGGTACCTCTTCCGGAAATACATCTCTGTATTCTCTCAGGGTAGGGTGGTCTTCGAGGCTTGGTTTGTCGCCTTCAATTGTTTTCAATACCTGTATTGCATATAAGGGACATCCTTTTTGGCAATACCTTCTCATTTGTAGAGCTAATATTTGTCTCACCGAGATAGGTTTTCAAATCCCTTGAAGGGTTATCCTTTTTCCTTCTTCACTTACACATTCTAAGGTTTTATGGTAACAGTCCAATTTGGCTTTATGGGCGGCTATCCAATCCATACCAATCAATAGATCATACGATCCCAGGGGTAATATGTTAAGGGTTGCTTGGGTGGGGAATTCACCCAACATTAATTGGCAGGCTGGTATGACCTCTGCTACCCTTCTTTTGGTGCCAGTGGCTAACTATACCAACCATGGCTTGGTAGGTTTATGTGGTTGTAGTTTACACTTATCAACAGTCTTAGGGGCTATATAACTCAAGTTTGAACCAGGGTCAATCAGAATAGACACTGTATGGTTGGAAATCATACCTTCTATTTCCACCACTAAAGCTTGGTGGTCGACTTGGTTATTATCCAAGGCTGCATAAATTTGCGGCACACTTCTGGCCAGATCATTGATGGTGGTAACATCCTGGATGCTGTAAATTCTACGACTATTATGTTGTCGGTGTGGATAGTCTCTCAGTAGATGTTCTTCTCTGCAACCCCAACATTTCAAAGGTTCTCTCTTTGGGTTATCAGCTTCCACTGGTACAGATCCATAAGTTTTATTTCTGCTCAAGGAGGGAAAGTTCTGCTGGTGTACACTCTGGGATGGGAAGCTCATCCTTGAGTTCTTCTTATAGTTCTTAAATCTTGGGGATTTAATTCCCTTTCTCTGAAATCCTGGATTATTCTTCGGTTTCTAGCCTTCACGAGGTTCTGTCCGATGTCCAAATTGTTCATGACAATATCTTGCTTTTTGAATAGTGCCTTCTAGGGTCTTTGGCTCATCAAATTCAATTTTGTTCTGATAGTTCTTAGGTAGTCCACTGATTAAACGTTGCACCTTTGCCTTTACTGCTTTTATATAAGGTACATACCTCAACAACTCGAGGAATCTACTGACATATTTCTCTATAGTGAGTTGCCCCAGTTTGAGTTCATAGAATTCTTTAGTCTTTTCGTCGAAATATTTTTCCGACAAATACTTCTTCCGGAAGTATTTCTCAAACCGTTCCCAAGACAGGTCCTCTTCACGAACCCCTTTCACATTCTTAAGGTCTTCCCACTAGATGGAATCCTTTCCGTTCAAGTTGAAGGTGGCCACTCGAGCCTTCAAATTTTCTGAGAAGTCATGGAATCTAAAATACTTCTTTAGTCCAAGCAGCCAGGCCTCTGCTTCCTCTCCCTTCTTTATTTCACCGTTGAAGGAGGGTGGTTTGGCCTTCTTGAATTCTTCGAATTATGACCCTTGGAAAGCTTTCGCTTCTTCTATCTTTTTCAGGAATAAGAACTAGTTCTGCTGCTAGAAGAGCCCTCCGAACCGCCAGCTTCCTTCCCAGAGGAATCATTCGCCGCTTTTCCTTTACCTCTTGGATGGACCTTTTTCGAGGTGATCCTCTCAGTGTGGCCACTGATATGACCATGTTTCTGTACCTCAGGTTCATGTTGTGTTTGTCTTTGTAGGTCGGATAAGCTCTGCAGTAAAACTGCATTAATTTCTGTTTGCTTCTCTTGTTCTTTCATCATCCTCTCATTGTCAGCCTTGCAGCTTTGTAATTCGACCATGAGGCTCCTCAGAGTCTCGGCTAGATCTGGAGGGGTCCCTACCACCCTCCTTTCATCAGACTCTTCATCTCTATTGTGGGAGCCTTCCCCCATCTCTTGGTGAGTCACCATTCTATGTATTTGTAATTTCCCGCAGTTGATTGTCCACTTGGGTGCAAAAGACAAACGTTGGTTGTTAGTCAATATTTATATACATTCACAACCAGTACATAATTCATATTTTTCACATGCACATGCACAATAGGAGTTTTCATTCTTAACCTCGACTTGTGATTAAGAAGGTTAAGACAGGGGGGTTACTCCTTTTAGGAGTGTTTCGAACGAAGCTCCTGCACAACTCGTTCATGAGACCAAGCAGGCCAAGTGTTGTAACCATGCTATGATACCAATTTGTAACACACCCACCATGGGGCTAGAAAATTTTTGGCTTTCTTTCCTTATTAAATTCTAAGGAGCCTAGTGCAGATCCTCCTTTCCCTTTAAAGTCCCTCATATGACCGTGGCTATGCCCGCAGTCCTTACTGAGAAGGCACTTCTGCTATCGTGATATGGGGAGTTGTGAGGCAAGCGATCCCTTGCTCTCTTGACTTTCGAATGGCCGAAAGCCGAAACTGGGTCTAAGTGCCTTTCAAGATACATAGCAAGCCGGAACAAGTTTTGGTACTCTACCCTTTGGGGCTTCGCATGTCATGATTTTGGGATATGCGACGATAGGATAACTTACCGTTAGGTATCCTGGGTGTCGAAACACCGAAACACCATATCTCGTCCCCACTATTATTATTTCAGGTTTTTGCACTTCGGGTTTTCGGGACTGGCGAGTGCAAGAGAACTTGCCAATAGGTATCTCGGGTACTGAAATACCGAAACACCCCATATTATCAGTGCTAAGACATTTAAGCATTCCTCCTTTCAGGATTTCACGAGTCGGGGTTTCAATACTGGCGAATACGTGGGGCCCGCACTTAGGTGCCCCGTGTGCTGGAATACCAAAGTATAATAACTTCTCCACACTCTATCTTCTCAGGATTTCGGGACTTGCGAGTACAAGGGAAACTTACCCTTAGGTCTTCCGGGTACCGAAACGCCAAAATGCCGAACCAAGTCACACTATGCCAACTCGGGACGCCGTGAGTCAGGGTTTCGCATATCGGAACTTCGCGATATAAGAGGTCAAAGATTCACACTCCTCAACTACCCAAGTGCCAAAAAGCCAATACACCCGCTCCTCATACACTCGACCAAATTCGGGGTTTCGTAGTTCAGGAATTCACAATTAGCGGGTACAAGGTAACTTATCCTTGAATATCCCAGTTCCCGAAATACCAAACATCAATACTTACCCATGCTGGTCTAATTCGGGGTTTCGCGAATCGGAGTTTCATGATGTGCGCAGACAGGAGGTCTCGTGCCTAGATCTTCTGGGAGTCGAAACTCTAAAATACCAACTCTAAACATGCTCCACTATTTAAAGATTTCCTCCATCAGGATTTGACAAGAGGTCTCACACCTGGGTTTCCTGAGAGCTGAGACTCTGAAATACCAAACTCTCTATCATTTTAGGATTTTGCAAGTCGGGGTTTTGGGACTTGCGAGTACAAGGGAACTTACCCTTAGGTGTCCCGGGTACCGAAATTCCAAAACACCAAGCTCTAAGAGGCCCACTCTCTCTCATGCAAGGTTTCCAAACTTAGGCCTTAAAGTCCTTCATTGGGTTCTTGGACAAAATTTCACTAGGTTTTATGACCAGACTGAGAGGTCTTCTTAAATCCTTGAGCTGTTAACATCTGTGATAGATAATAAGAAAATTCAGGAGTTTACCAAGGCGGTAGTCCTTTCAGGGAATTTTCCCCGGCTCTAGAATGTAAGGGAACGATCCCGAAAGGGTGTCCCTATGGGGAATCTATCCAGGGAAGCATGAGAGACAAATAAGGGAAACAAATCTCCCGAGAATAGTCTTCAAAACTGAATTTGTTCAAGTATATATATATGTATGTAAACCGAATGTGGTCATTCCAACATAATCATGCAACCACCATTTCCGATCAAAACACCATGCATACATTTCTATAGAGAAACCATTTATAAGTGATCAAACCATGAGTATACATTCCAAGATATTCAATGCAAGACACAAGATATAAACACTTATCAGAAAACACCAGGTGATGCAACTGCTGAAAGGGGTGCTCGTTTCCACCCAACCGTAGGCTCAATGACTCCCAACGGATTTACCACTAGCCACCCCCAAGCTAGACCAAAATGTTGTGAGACTGAGTCTCTGTTCGTCAGAAGTCGAGAACGAAGGTTACTCTCCTTCTTCTCTGCTTGTCAATCACTCTGTGTATTTTCCAAAGCCCTTTCGATTTCTTCCCTCTTGTGATCTCTGTTGCGATTGGCTCCCTCTACACCTCTTTCCTGCCTTTTCTTTTTTCGGTGAGGTTGTGTGTGGCATGAACTTCCCCACAGTGGTCAGGCCTGAGGCTTCCATGGATGGGCGGTTCACCCCCCATTCCTAATTAACTCATGAGGAGCCTCTTCACCTACCAACCTGGTGAGTAATTCATTTCGGGGCCAGCGAGCCGCTCTTGATCTTTGAGCCAGTGAAGACCAAATACTGTATTGGTTTCAGTGGAAGTTAACGCCACCATTCCAGGTGTCTTCCACCACCTTTCCTCATCCATCGTGGTCTCTTTTCAGCACATCCCCCTCTCAGTAGTCCTGCAACATATATTCATAACATTATTTACATTCATCGACCTTTTATACTAAGGTCCATTCAAAATCACACATTCACATCTTTGAGTCTGCCATAGTTCTTGTCTAGTATAGTTAATTTTACAGATTGGGGGAAATATGGTGTTACAACTAACCAAATTGACTTCCTTCCACCCATAGACCGATGGAAAAATTGAAATATCCCTGATCCAGTTGATCTGGATATCTACTGTTGAACTAGTGTTTTGACTCTCGGATTTGATACTCTGGGGTTTTCTGGATGCGTTTGAGTTAATTGCTTAACATGTTTGGTGATTTCTGCATGTGTGTGTCATACATATAATGTTTAAGAAATATATACGATGCATGTGAAATATAGAACAAACACCATCTCAATAATATGTATTATGAGGAAAAAGAACGAAATACAATGATATGTTGGAAGCAGAGAAAATAATCATCAGCTAGATCTCATGGATCGTCACTGGAATACAAAGAAACTAATAAAAAGTACCCATGATCAGAAGATGACGATAGATCTGTGCATGCACGGATAGATTGACAAAATGCAGTTACAAAAACTCATGACAACTACTGCAAATACTAGAAAACTCACCTTGGTGGCTATACTCGACAAAATGGATTGAAAATTGTCTCAAACTAAGTGCCCTGGTCTCTAGGATCCTCCTGGCATCTGTCAAACTGAATATTTGACCTTTGAAGCACAAGATGTCATCCCCTGGGGGGTTGCACACGTCCTGGGCTACGTGAGTGCACCCTTGTGATTCCACCATTAGAATCCACTGTTATATGTCTCAAAATGTGCACCCTAGTCTCCTCTATACTAGGTCAGAAGGGTTTCCTTTGATCTGATTAATACTACCCTCAAGAACCCCAAACGTCCCTCCTCGAGAGCTGCACACTTCCTGTCTGTCTGATGTGCCCTGAGAGATTCCATCATCAGAATCTGATTATTGGTGGCTCAAAAGCAGCACCCTGGATGATCCTCAACTGGGTAAGAGGGAATCTTTGGTCTCGGACAACTACAACAAACCCTCTCTAACCCTTGCGCCCTCACTGGATGAGTTGCACAATCATTGCAAAAATGACTACTCTTGAATGGCACGGTGAAATACCTGGATGGTATCTCTGATAGGCTAGGGTGTGTCTCTCAACACCAAAACCAATCAAGGTGGTGGTTTCCTCCAGAAATCCACAAAACAACAGAAGTTCGATTCTCCTCCTCTCGAAACTCTCTCAACATCAAATCATAACATAATGAGGAATTAGGTCGAATTCCTCCTTTTGTACCTTTCCCGATCTAATTCTTTGTTGACATCACTTAAGCTAGGTGATTTTCCTCCTAAGGTGAGTGATTAATTAATTAAGTCTCCCCCTCAACACCTTTTTCTTCTATTTCTTCATTGACTTTAGCTTAAGTGACGTTCCCTATGCCTTTTGGATTAATTTATTGTTTAGCCACTAATTCACCCTTATTTCTCCTCTTGTTCCATGTTTGTTCCTGACTATAGTCTACAGGAACAAATAGACTACCAAGTCACTCCCTGTTGGCCTACTCCTTGGAACGGGACATCACAGTCCTCCCTTCCTGAGATTGCTTGTCCTCAAGCAACATCAATCTTGGATGTTGCAATATATGCTCTTCCTCCCATGTGGCATCCTCCACTGGAAGTCCCCTACATCTAACCGAGCACTCCCTGATGAACCTGCTCCTCAATTTTCTCTCTCTCTACTCGAGCACCTCCTCCAACACTAGCTTCCTCCCTCCTCATCCAAGGGTGTAAACTCCTCTAAAATGCTGACCTGTTGTCCCACTGACTTTTTAAGCCAAGAAACATGAAACACGTTGTGGATATTTCTACTCTTCGGTAGCTCTAGCTCATATGCCACCTCACCTATGATCATGATGACTCTGTATGGTCCATAAAATCTAGGCTTTAGCTTCTATGCCCCTCTCCTCTTCAAGGAGGACTATCTGTATGGTTGTAACCACAGAAAAACCAAGTCCCCTACCTCAAAAATGTGCTCTATCCTCTGCCTATCTGCACAAATATTTTGTTGGTTCTGAGCTACTTGTAATTTCTCATTCATTTCCCATAGGACCCCCTAACTCTCCTCAACCCAGTATTTGGCCCACGGGACCCTGCTATCCCCAAACACAGTCTCCATAAAATATGGTGCGTCGTATCCATACAATGCTTTAAATGGTGACATCCTAATAGACATACGGTAAGTCGTGTTGTAAAAATAATCACCCATGCGCATTGTTTCCCCCCCACATAGTTTCTTAGATACCCTTCCACACATTTGTTGACAATCTTTGTCTGTGGGTCGTAACTGATTACTCGTGGCTAGTTGTGTGCCCACCAACCGAAAGAGCTCCTGCCAAAACTCGTTGATGAAGCACCCATCTCTATCATTGACTATCTGCCTCGGTAAACCCTGCAACTGGAAGACCTCTCTGAAAAATAGCTTCACTACCTGTATGGCCTTGTAATATGTGGGTATGGAAAAGAGGTGTGCAAATTTGGTTAGATTTTTGACCACCACAAATATACAATCCTTGCCTTGCACTCAAGGAAGTCCTATAATGAAATCCATAGAAATGCTCTCCCATTTATGCTCTAAAATGGGTAGAGGATGAAGTAACCTCGCAGGGTGTGTCTGCTCATACTTGTTATGTTGACAAGTTGTGCACTCCCGGATGTGTTTCAATACATCATCCTTGGGACCCTTCCATGAGAATCTCTCCTTGATGTGACTGTAGGTCTTGTTGAGGGGCCCTAAATCCCTTTAACTCAACAACAGGAACTAAACCCGCCACAGAGGCCCAATTAGACTCTGTAGCATTTAGTGGTGGAATGGTTCTCCATATCTTTCGATCCAGCCAATTTATTGATGGGATATACGTAGTGATTGACATGATATCTTCTTATGAAAGTTCCTCATTTAGTTTAAACGTTCTCTTTTGTATTTTCTCTTATTAGATGGGTCGGATTAGAAGATGTGTGCTAGTATAAACCAGCTGGTAAAAGGGGGGTTCTTAACTACTGAAGAAGGTTGAGCTTGAGATAACCCTAGTGCTCAAGCATGCAAACAAAGATATTCACACCCGTGACAAGCCTAGTACTAATACATTAACTTGTTGGTATTTCAATTATTGACTGAGATACAATTATCGAAATAAAACATGCATGCAATAAAATGAAGGCAAGAAAAATAGTTTCCTTAGCTCTAGCATTAATCACACATTAACACAACGATTTGTTTTCATCATTAGAGGCAAGAACTACAAAAAATATTGAAACAACTAACTTATCAATAGATTCAAAAACTCTTACTCGTTACTACATCCATTCGTGAAATAAAGTTGGAAGTAGTTCTTCCTCAAATCCAATCACACAACGCCTTTGATGAAAATAGAAGTTTGTATCTGGTCCTAAACATGACTTCTCAATTAAGGTAGTTATGAAATAGCTCTTTACAATTCGAAAAACTGAGGGTCTTTGCAAAAACCATCGACCTTTACTAAAAGGTCAATCCTCTTATTTATAATGAATCATTAACTAAAAATAGCTATTATGAGTGCAAGCTAAGTAAAACAAAATATCGCCACATGGTGGTTTCATCTCTCTTTCTTCTAAGAATCATCAAATAGTTTTACTGAAGTGGATGAATCTTCTCATACTCTAACCATTTGATGAAGAGATCCTTGCATGTGTTAGCATATGGGAACCTGTGTTGGTCCATCGGGGCTGAAAGGATTTCTTTCTGATCCGGATTATTTTCGACATGAAATGAGAGCGGAGATATAATAAAGAAATGCACAAAGATATCGCGTATATCCAATAATATAACATAAATATATCATATATGCAACCATAAACATAGAGATACAGTAATACACAATTTCTATTAATGAAAGAAATGTACATAGACTGTAAAAACACAGAGTGAAAGACTCGCTAGAATGGTGGCAACTTATCTCTGAGAAGAGATGTGACGACTACTCGCATTTGAAAGAAGATGATTACAATGAGGCTCTGAAGGCCTTTTTACAATAAGCCGGAATGCCAAAAACCTTATACATCCAAAAACCTAACCCTAGGAGATGAAGCGCCAAAAGTCATGTGGTCTCTGTTTGGGTAAGTTGGTGCATCAACTTCCCAAGGTCGTAACTTTTGCATACAATCTCCGTTTTAGGTGTGTGATAGCCCATTGGAAATGTATCGTCAAGGAGATTCATTTTGGGGGCTCAATCATTCCTTAAGCTATCATTGAGAACCTTGATCTCGAAAAACCTTCATTTGGGCCCTCAAAATGGCCCCAGAAGTTAAAAACTGCTAAAAATAGTAAATTGCCAAATTTTCCAGAAAACTGTTTCGAGCCAGTCGGAAAAGGTGGTGGCCACCAATATCCACCTGTATCACTTTCACTTCTACTACCCATGCTTATTACTTGACTATTTTGACACTTAACTGCTGTAAAACTACTTTATCCTTGATTGGATGCTCCATGAACTACTGTACTTGACCCAACACCATGCTCGCCACCTTTGTTATCTCTACTTTCCATGTCGAGTCTTGTTCTGCATATTGCTTGACTATGTCATGCAGGTCGACAAAGTCCTTGGGTGAGTCGAATTTCGGAAGGTCGATGTCTTTCATCTCCCGATTAACCTTTTCCCGTCTCTTTTCGCAATCGACCCATTTCTCTTGAATCTCCTGCTGAGGTTCCTGGGCCATTTTCACCCAGTATTTGACTGCTTTCCTGATCCGATATATGTTGTTGTCCCTCAGCACCCGAATGTCATGCTCTTCGACGAGTCAAATCTTTTGAACCATGTTGATGTAATCGATCCTTTCTACTACTTGGTGAGCCTTCTCATACCACCTTTCCATGTCCTTGCAGGTTGCTAGTGCCATAAGGGTGTCTTCTTGGAAATCATCTATACCTGTAGTGAAAAGGTGTTGTTCATTCATGAATTTGTCATAGGCATCTTAAAACTCACTTCTCAAAAACACTGTGGCCCGTGTGGAGTCTTGATAGTATTTTTCCAAATGGCACAGATGCTCCAACTCCTTTAGTGTAGTGGCCAACTCTTTTTCATCCCTTCTTTCTCTATCCAATGTGGCATCTGTGATGGCCATCCCTGCATTGATAAGCTTAGACGTCGTGGCGTGTTCTGTGTTGAGAAACTTCTCCTCTATGGTGATGAGAATTGAACTATCCAACRTAATCCTCCTCTTCTTAGTGGTTCTCTTCATGATGGATTTTCTCTTCCWGTAATAGGTGATCGCTTGTATATCGACGACCTCATCAACATGTTTAGGGAATTGTTGTTCTCCCCAGGTTAGAGTATTTCCCAAGCTCTCGACTATGTGTACCTATTTTAGGATGGGTTCCTGAACTTCTTCCATATGTCYCGATGGCTCAGCCTCATTTTGTTTCTCATCAACTGRTGAGGTATTGGCCAAAACTGAAGCACCAGGGGTAGGTTCGGTACTTACTTGGTAATCGACTGTCGTTGTGTTGATTTCTTGCTGTGGAACTTCCTCTTTCTGACCTCTCGATCCCAGCTCATCCCTTGATATTCCCATTGGGTTCCCGGTAAGTTGAGTAGCTCAATATCTAGGGCAATTTTGACCTCGTGGTTTCTCTATGGAAGGATTTGAATTGGAGAATTGGGACCTGTGGTAGATTCTCTCTCAGGTTCCCTTAACTCTGTAATATGCACTGGGTCACCAGGGAAACCTCCAAACTCTCCTCATCATCATAGATGGTTAGTAAGATGAACAAGGGTTAGGTACACTTCTCCTACTCGATGTCCTCGATATCTCAGGCTGGGTTGAAGTTTCCCCTGGTGATCTGATCTGCGGTGATGGAACTTCAGGGTTTTTGGTCCTGATGAATTCTTCAAGTTTTATTGGCTCTAAGACACTTGGCTCTCCTATGATTTCCATTTGGTCGTCAGTGGGGATCCTTGACATCTATATGAGGTCAAGATCATTTTGTAACTGGTCAATGATTCTCTGCGTCCCTTCTAGCAAGAACAACCCTCTTCTTTGTGCCTTTGTAGTATATGCCACTCTGATTATCTTCTTGAGCTCTAAGGGCCTCTTGAGACGACTACTCTATTATCTCTACTAGTTCGTCCATGCTCATGGCCTTGAACCTGGTTATATTGGGTTGGCCATCCTCTGTACTACCTCTTCCCAGTCCTAAGTGCACTCTGTGAAATTTTCATCCTCAAATTTATGATGCATGTATGGCCAATAGGATGATACCTGTGAAGCATGTTGGAGGACTAGGCCTTTAGGGTCGTTCTTGTGGAATCGACCCGTTGGGAACCTAAATTCAAGTTGGCTCAACCCTTCTTGTTTGGCTTGAGCAGTGTCTTTTACCAGATAAAACCTCACATGGAAACCGTAGGGTATGAAAGCCCGCTTCTTGTCCTTGACTAGTGTGGTGTTATATCCCTGTAGGATGGTCTTGTTGTCGCCTTATACACACCCGGGCTAATGTGGAAGAAATATTCAATCCACTTGGTGTGTCCTTGTGGGAAAGTTTCGAGTCAAGGTGTTGTCACTTGATCCTCAACTCCTCCGTCTAGGCCAACTCCTAGCGAAGCCAAGGGGGGTAGTCCTTATGAAAAATAATCTAAGGCTTTTACTCTATTGAAACTGAAAATCAAAACTAATACAAGATTTTATTTGAAACACAAGATAAAAATAGCAACATAATTTAATCAAAGGATATAGCCTATGAAACAAACCATAAATATTAATCATTCACCACATAAATTTAAATCAATAGATAAGCTGACAATAAATAAATAAGGATAAACTAGTGACATATAAAAGTAAATTGTGATGTGATGAATGTGTCGCGTTAATTTTATCTTGAAGATTTTATTTAGGGGATTTGGAATATTAAAAGTGTTTGAGACCATGAAGTGGGGTTTGAAGTCGGGGTCCCCACTCTTTGTGTGCAAAAAGTGAATGTGGCCTCTTTGTTTGTTATTCACCAATCTTAGAGACTYACCGACTAGGTGTGTCGTAGGTCTAACGAGGAGAGTTTCCCCCTGACTTAGTGAACTCCACCCATGATAGAGGTCTTAGATGAATAACACAACCAAGAGATTTCCCTAATTATACTAGCATGCATTGCTCAAACCATTTCTAGGTCCCCAAATCCACTTGAGCGTAGCAGTGGAATTGCATACGTGGTTGAGCAATTTTGGTTTATTCCAATATCTTGCAAAAAGGAAACTAGCAACTAGTATTATATGAAAGCAAACCTAAAACTTTGTAGTTAATTTTAAGATTTCGATTTAGTGACATGAGTTTATTTTATCTTTTTTATGCAAAATTAAAGTTAAAGAAAGAAAATGAAGTGGAAAACAACCTCGAAACAAGAAAAGGAAAAAAGACATCGGTTTCCCCCTAGGGGCAGGGGAAACAACGATATACGAGATTTGTGGCTCGCAAAATTTATTACAAATCTAAACTACTTTCCTTTTTGGAGGCACTTGATCTTTATAATGAGAGATCAAGGCTTACAATGTTTTTTTAAGTAATAAAAATGAACTAAAAAGCTCCCGGGAACACCGGGGGGTTTTGAAAGAGGTTAAACTTTGAAAAATGGGAGGAGCCTCCTCTTGTACCTATTATTTCTGCATGAAAACAGCAAGCTATTAATCTCAAAATATGGCCAAAAACTCTTTGGAAAGTGTCTTTGGTCAACTCAAAAAATTACACAAATTGACTAAGTAATTCTAGGCTAAAGCAAGGGAAAATAACTAAGGAGTGAGAGCTAGAAAGATAGCCTCATTAGGGTCTTTTGGGATGATTTAAAATCGGCAATTAAAGCACTTTAAATTGAAGATTTATAACTTGAAAGCACACATAGACCTGCCTATTACTAGCCTCCAAAATATACTATAAAATGATGGCTAAAATAAGGCAAAATTTAGACTAGATCTAAGTAAAAGATGATGTTCTTTTAAATAAACTTTAGATCTGATCTCAAAAGATGCATGCAAAAGAATTTGGACAGATTTATCTTTAACAAATCAACTACCTTCTTGCATGCAAACTAGTAACCCAAAGAAACAAATTTTTAAAGAGAATTTGAGTAAGAGAGGAAGATACAACTTGCTGAGAAAGAGGACTTGGGCAATGGAGTCTTTGAAGTTGTGAAGAGGAACTATGTTGCTTCTGGATATTGGATCTTGGATCTTGTGGAAAGTGTAACCAAACCCATCAACATCTCTAAGACAAAAGATGATGAATCCAAGAATACCTACATCAACTTGTTAAAAATTTGGAAACACCTACAAGAGATCTCATACAAAATATATTAGTTAATCGAAACCTTTATAAAATGGACAAGATTCTCAAATAAATGAATTGTAGAATTTGCACATGCAACCAAGATTTACAAACTCAACTCTATGGAATAACAATATTCTTCTTAATACAAACTTGACATAGCAAAGGCAAATAACTTAAAAGATATCACCTCATGAGTGTAGCACCATCAACATTTAACATTCACACATTGAAACACTCCTTCATAGATCTCCAAAGCCTTTTATTTAATCTTCATTAGAAAAAATATGATACATTACAATGATAGCGTCTTCCCAAAACTCCAACTCAACAATGGAGAGGGGTCGACCTTGCTTTATATCTAGGTGGGTGACAACTCCAAAGGAGATGTGCAAGTCACAAAGGAGAGGCATATAGGTTAAGGGGAGTAGCGCACAAGTGAGGTGGGAGATGTGTAGAGTGTAGTGAAGTAGGGGTATGAGGGAGTGATGTGAAGGTGAGTGGGAGTGATGTGAGTGTGATTGGGACTGAACTCGTGAGGTGAGGGCGAGTGGTAACCTTGGGATGTGCACCATCCCTTCTAAGTGTGCCACCTATGCAAGTGGGGTCGAGTCCCTTCATTGGGATCTCCTCCATGCCATGTCACTCAAGTTGAGGTCGCCTACCTCTTTAATAAACTCTCCCCATCCTATAGTCGATTGGGGAAAAGTAAAAAAACATGTTTCCAACATGTTCCCCAGTTTCCCTAAAATATAGGGAATTAATTAAATGACCCATTTTCTGTATTTTTCGAGAAAAAATCATTGTTTAGTGATAATAATCACTTTTTTGCCTCAACAGAAGGGAAATAGGGGTTTACATGGTACTCTGAATTGGAAAAAAAGAATAAATATGGCATCTGACAATAATTGATGCCATATTTTTACAATTTATTGACTTACAACTAAAAATTTCCATTTTTGCGGGAATTTTATTATTACACTAAAACATTAAAAAAAGACCTATCAAACCTAGCTGCAACTTCCATATGACTCAATAGACATGACCTAGCATTAACTCATATACATTTAGACACTAGAAATTGGTTATACCATGCCAAGGCCTAACCACCAACACATACTCCAGCTTTGGAGTCAATCTCTAAGTGAAAAAAACTTAGAAATTATTAATCGCCCAAGGCAGGAAAATAATAATTAACAAGTGAAAAAAGAACTCTAGATTACATGCTCGTACCTAGGTCTTAGGTGGCCAATATCATTTTACAATATTTCATGCTCAGGTCATTTATTACAATGCCCCCGAAGGGATGGAAATGCGGAAAAAAAGGGTGGTCTTTTGAAAGACCTGTTGAACTTGTGAACTCTTACTTTTGAGCATCTGTCTGCTCAGTCTTTGGAAAATCATCTTCAATTCAGCTAGTGCAACTCGATGGATAACAGGTCTGATAGCAGATTTCTCCTACAATGAGCTAGTCTAGGACGTGAGCGGGGAGTAGATGTGGTGCTTTGGTGGCCCCGAACACCCTGATATAGGTTGAGCATTCATCCAAATACCAGTGGCCTACCTTCGCTACAATTTTCTTGGGTGCTGCAGATAATCTTGGGAATTCCTTTTTAAATATAATAAAATGAATACGAGTAATAAATTCATCTCATATGAGTGCATAGGATTTTTTGTACCTATTCTCCCAAAGTATGATGAAATAAACGTGAACAGGGAGCTCCACAACATGCCAACGTAAATTCATGTCGGAGAAGACATTTCTCATGCAGATAACATTGAGCAAGTGCAAGGCCATGTGGAAAGTGGGTGCTTCCCCTTCTTTCGGCATCTGAGCCTATTGTACATAGATGCTTAATTGTTTGGAAATTATCTCTCCCTAGTTGAAGTTGCTTCCGGAGATCGCCACTATGTATGCCAAAGGCATCCATGCTTCCAAAAAACTAGAGCAGTCCTTCTCTCCATACAGTCGCCAGATGAGAGCCATCAAATAGATGTATGGCTCCCTTAGGTTGACTGCCCCATACCACCCATTGCTCTGGTTTGTAAACTTTTTTTCCTCCTTCCACCATGAGGCCATCAACCGACTGGTGTCATGGAATTCATATAACTTCACCACGAAGTCTGTGTTTAGCCGCTCCTATGGGTCTCTAAGTTTGTAGTACTTTTGTACTTCTGTCAGGAGGAAAAATCCAACACACCCACCATTCTCATCGTTGATAAAGCACTTCTGTGTGTCTGTGTGGTCGATTAGCCACTTCAAAATTTCTATGCAAGGGAAACCGAGGTTCTGTTGGCTACCATGTGAAAATATGATCGTCGGATGTTTGGGAACACCTGGTCATCGAGCGCCCTTACATCCAGGTCGCTATGTGGGATATACTCCGGGTACTCCTCCTGGCTGATTTTGTTGAAAAGATCCCCCCAATGTGGGAGCATTACTTTGGATCTAGTGTTTGTTTCTGTATCACCAAGCCTGAAGGTTGGACAAAGGCTTTCTTTGATGAGATTTTTATGACCGACTTTGCCCTGGGAGTGTACTCCAACTGCCTCGCAGTACCAAAAGAAGAACCTTCACATGTTTCAACTTCCTCTAGCTTGGGTGCTCTCGGTGAGTGTCTAGTGGTTGGCTTTATCGGTGGCATTTTACCTGCAGCTAGAACATAGTTATAGACCTTGTAAGAAAACATATGCATATATAAATCATTACCGCCGTATTGAAAAACTTGAACACATACCTCTGTAGCTTGTTTAACCTAGTTTTGATAATCTGAGGATCGACACAGTCTCGAGATGCTTTCTTTGCTTCTTCAAATGCTCTGGAATTTAAACTTGTGTGCATAATGAAATTGTTCAAAACCGTTCTAGAGATTTAAACATGGATGAACTTACCTTGTCACATCATCCATTCAATTCGAGTTATGAGTGTAGTTTTATTAAATTTGCCGCGAAATCTTCAAAGACGTTTGAAATTAAATTGGATTGTGGGTTGACGACATGAGTGCAGTAACGTGGCCTATCGACGATTTCAAATCGTTGTTGTTCAATCGGTGCACGAGGTAGAAACAAATGCAGAATGAAGCATTAAATGGTCTAGTAAATGTCAGAATCCGATCGTATCTTCTGCCGAAAACATCCCATTGTTTTGCTAGTCTAGTTGGTGAGTCAGGGGCTGGGATTATGCTTCGAACACCTTTCGTTGATATCTTCTTGCAAAATCTCTGACGCCGATCGATCTTGCCGTATCGAGCTAACGTGGAAAAGTTGACTGGGAGATGTGACTAATACACATGGAACCTTAATATGACTTTGGACAAAAATAGGTCCTACGACACCCTTACATGATAAAGACACGTGGCACTCAAGACCATCATGTTCATTTACTCGTGTTTAATCGGAATCGGGAATTCCCTTAAGCTACATGTTCTAAAACCCAATCCGATCCTACCGACGTCGAAAAGTATCATGGATCGGCAATAAACTTACCCAAGTGTTCCCGGATTGACTCTCTCGAAAAAGTCTCGATGTCGAAAGATTATCAGGGATCGACGGTATATTTATCACAGACAAAAATGATTGTTTTAACCCTTCCAGATTTTCCCCGACCCCAATAAAGTGCATCGGTCATTGGCTATCGATGATTTCTTTACGAGTTTTGTCAATGTCTATCCTTTTGTGCTTTATTGACGCCGATGGGGATCGACTGTCTCTTGAATCTTCGTGGCGAATAACTTACACAAACCAACTTCGCCTTCTACCGAAACTAATGATGCATCGATGATCGACGACTATTGTAACTGTGTGGCCACTTTCCCTGCTTGAATTTCATCAATGCCGAACACAAGCATGTTAGGTGCAATGTTAGTTGCAAATTCTTAGTTAGGATGTCAAGTTCTTTTAGACACAAGGTTTCATGTAACAAGTTCAAACACTCTAACTTGACTGATAAGAGTCACGAAAACAAAACAAAATAAACCAGCCCCCCATGTGAACTCAAATTAGACTGTAAAAGAAAATAAGTGGTACCCGAAAAGTGATAAAATTTCATAAGGATTTTAGGGTGTGTTGAGTGCTCAACAGGTCTTGAAGTACCCCTGATGCCCCACTGCAGGTGAATCGTGACACACCTTCAGAATCTTTCCTTTCAAGGTAGATTCTGGAACCAAGTAGATGTGGTCCTTGTAGAAAATTACATCGTCTAGTACTCGGTATCTATCATCAACCACTTGTCCATCCATCACCTCACAATCAAATTCGTTTTTGGAGTAATCCACCACCAAATGTGTTTTCCAGTCTGTGCAAATATCCATCATCGAACACCCTGCTGGTCTCCTGGACAAGGCATTTGCTACGACATTCCTCTTTCCATGAACATACTCAATGTCAAAGTCAAAGGATTGGATCTTCGAGACCCACTTCTACTATCTCTCACTAAGGACTTTCTAATCTAGGAAATACTTGAGACTGTTGTGATCAATCTTCACCACAAATCTGCTACCTACCAGATACTGCCTGAATTTGGTTAAGCCATGCATGATTGCCAACATTTCCTTGTCATAGATAGAGTAGAGTCTCTCCGACTCATTGAGCTTCTTTCTCTCGAACAAAATGGGATGGCCTCCCTGCATCAAAATTGCTCCAATCCCCACCTACGATGTGTCGCACTCTAAGAAACACGACCGAGAGAAATCTGGAAGGGATAGAACAATGCGTGTGCTCATAACCTCCTTCATTTTCTCAAATGTTTGTTGTGACTCCTCTGTCCAATGAAATGCACCCTTCTTGGTTGGATTTATGAGTAGTGCTCCCAACTGTGAAAATCCTCTGACAATCCATCTGTAGTAACTGCATAACCCAAATAATCCCTTCAGCTCCGTGAGGTTCTTGGGTGTTGGCCAATCTAGAATGGCCCTGATTTTCTCATGATGAACCTGTACTCCATGCTCACTAATGATATGCCCCAAGTACAATAGTTCTCTCATCCCAAACTCACATTTGGACTTCTTGCCATATAATGATTGTGCCTGCATAATGACCAAGAACTCCTCTAATTGTGTCAAATTCTCATCCCATGTCCTGCTGTAAATAAATATTTCATTGAAGAATACCAAAAGATACTTCCTCAATTGCCCTCTGAAGATGTGGTTCAAGCAAGATTGGAAAGTGGCAGGTGCGTTGGTCAATCCAAACGGCATGACCAAGAACTCGAAATTTCTAAAATGGCATCTACATGCTGTCTTCTCTATATCCTACTCCTTGATGTTGATCTGATGATATCATGACCGTAGATCAATCTTGGTGAAGAAAACTGCCCCATGTAACTCGTCCATCAACTCATCTATGCACAGAATGTGGTGCTTGTTCTTGATCATTTTCTTGCTGAGAGCTCTGTAATCAATGCACATCCTCAATGTTCCATCCTTCTTCAGTACCAGAGTGACTGAAGATGCGAAAGGACTCATGTTGGGCCATATGTGCCCCATTACAAGCAATTCTTTGATTTCTTTCTCAATCTCATCCTTGAATCTCTTGGGGTGCCTATAGGGCGTGGTGATCATCGGTGTAGCCCATGCCTCCAAATCAATCGTATGCTCAAATCCCCTGTCTAGTGGTCTCCATGGTGGTGTCAGCCCAAACACTGGCTCATATCGGCTCAAAATCTTCTTGATCTGTGGATGGTAATGCTCTCTTCCCTTTGAATCCTTCTGGGTGGTGATCAAACACTCTGTTGCATAATCTACATCATCGTGAGGGAATATTCGCTCCATCCTCTTTGATGAAACTACTCAGGGTGCTCCTGTAGACATACCTCTAAATACCACTCTTGATCCACTAGCGTATCTGAAGCTCATGGTCAATGTTTGATAATTGAACCCAATCTCCCTCAATGAATATAACTATTGTACCCCCAACACCACATATGTATCTGATAGGTCAACTACCAGGTATCTGTAAGCATGTAGTTTCCTATATTGACCTATAGGTATGGGGCCATGTCCAAACATGTCATCGTGTATCCATCTGCCACTGCCATGTGGAATCCCTCAAACTCCTTAGTGTGTAACCCCCTCCTGGCTACTAAAGATGCGTCTATAAAATTGTGGGTTGAGCTTGAGAGTGTTGTACCAGGGTACTCTGAAAAGGGTTTCTATGGTTCCCCCTTTCACCTCTATACTAGGTTTTGTTTCCTCCTTGGGTTATGCCTATGCCGGTATCTGAGGTTTCTTCAGCTGCCTCTCTGGCTCATGTGTGGTCTCATCCTCTAAACCACTATCTTCATTTGCCTCGATCTCCTCATCCTCATCATCACTACCTGATTCCACCTCAATGTAGTGGATTTGTCCCTTTCCCATGCATCTATGCCCTGGGGCCTAAGGGTCTCCGCAAGAGAAGAAAAGCTTCTTCCTCATCAACTCTAGTCTGGTGTCATCGTCCAAATTGGGTTTACCCTTCCATTCCCTTTGAGTATTTTTATGATCACTGTCTCTTTGTGGTACAAAGGGTTTGGTAAAGGTTTTTGGTTTCAACGTTGAGTCCTCCATGTCTCTCGTGCACACAATGGCCTCCTGCAGGGTGTGAGGCTTGAAATTCTTAACCCAACCCCGTAATGGATCTGTCAATGCCTCAGTGAACAACATCACCAACATGTGCTTAGATATATTGGATACAACCACTGCCTTCCACTGGAACTCTAAGATGAAGGCCTCAACTGATCCCGTCTGTCTGAACTGTGTAAGCTGTTGATTTTTCATAAGCTTAAGATTAAGCATGAAGTTCATTCCATTTTATCATTTAACCATAACCATTAATGCTGCAACAACCAAGATCATAAGAAGAAGCACCATGCACAAGAACAAAAAATGTATCCTGGGAAACCCTTCTCAACAAGGGAAGAAAACCTAGCCAAATCCTTTGCTATAGTCTTCATTAGAAATACCTTTACCACCAAGAAAGACCTAGCACACAAGAGGGTTCTCAAACCCTATAACTCTAGTGCCCAAGAGAGGTGCGCACCTTTTTCTAAAGAAGTGTACTTGCTGAAATTTCCAAACTTGCAAGATAGATATGATTCCACAATGGTGAATTTCCCTTTACTTATATTAGACTTGTCGTATCAATTGAAGCGTCTATTGACTCAACAAGGCCGACCTCTCTAAGACATATTATGATTTATTATTATTATAATAATTAATATTAATATTAATATTAATTATCTTTTACATTTATTGTTAAACATATTAAGGTGGGGCCGACCTATACCCTTTACATAACAATTAGGGTTACAGGTAGGTCTGACTCTTGAACAGTATATAAAAAAAGATATGATACACCCACCAGTGCTTATCCACTAGGGGCACATCCATAGGGATGTCATAGCTTTGATTCACTGCATTACACAGAAGAACCAGATCTTCACACATTCACCTGTGCTCGTCCATAGGCACATCCACTCTACAGATCTTCTTTCCCAATGCCTCACATAGGAGAATCATATGGAGTCTTCTCATCAACTCTACTGCTCATAGGAGGCTAATACATCATCTTCATTTCTTTTCTCATGACGATGCACCCAACACTTTGGGATTTCACACGTTCACCTTGTTCTTAGCCACATGCACGTCCTAACTCAACAAATCGCCTTTCCCACTGGATAATCATATGGATTTATTCTCAACTCTCTGAATGGAGGAGGTCATATCTACATTCCCAGCTCTGTCTCAGGTAGGAACCACGTATCCCTTTTAAGGTGCTTTCTCTCAGGTTTGTAAGCTGAGAGAAAGACTTCACATGGCAACAATGATCCACACCTCACAGGTTTGTAAGCTGGAGAATGTCTCACATAACTACAATCATCAACACTCCCTCTCAGCTAAGGAGGCATTCTTCATCATGCCAAGTCTCATATAGATGTTCTCTGAATTTTATTTTTGGCTGGAGTCATCAATACTCCCTCTTAATTAGGAAGGCATTTTTCACTAAGTCAATCTATGCAGATGTCGATAATCTGCTCATGTGTAGGAAGGTACTGCACGTGTATGATTTTACTCTACATCATATCTCTGATATAATGGTATTTCATCTCATCATGTTTTGATTTGATAAGAAACATTGGATTCTCACATGACTCTTTATCATCATAGGATCCATCTTATGGTCAAGTAAATATGTTAGGAGTTTAGTGAAGCCACATTGCTTTGCACACTCACTGCTATATGTTTTGTCTCTGTGGTACTCAATGTCATATAATTTTGTTTCTTTTTGTATTAGGAAACTGTGACAAACTTCATGGTAAGACAACAACTGTATGTGTTCTTTCAGTCCACTGTACTCTCTGGTCAATTTGAATCGTCATATCCTGCAAACTCAAGTTCATACTGGAAGCATATTTCAGGCCATATTCAACTGTGCCTCATATATACGTGTTTTGTTGTCGTCTATTGAGTCGATCTTGGTTGAATCATGAAATGACTAATCCCCTTCACTGCATGGAATAAATCAATTCTGGTGTTAACGAGGCACATTAGTGATCCACACAACTGTGGATTAGTCTCATCTGAATCATCATCAATTTTCTTCTTTGGATCCATCACGGTGATTTTTTATTCTGTCATACTAAACTTCTTTAATATTCCCACTGTATATTTTTCTTGACTTAGGAAAATCTCATTGGTTCTCTGTCATACTCCTTGTCTCAAGAAGTAGTGTATCATAAAAACTAGAAGTCAATACTTGCTTGTTTTCAATAACAATACTTTTTGAATAAATCATCAAAATCAAGCTCTTGTCACCAACACTGTAATAATATAGGTTTGGATCAACAATATTTTAGTTAAGATCCAAACTCATCAAGAATTAATCCATCTTATATGGTTTCCAACTCATGGTTGGTAGTACGAATGGAGGTGTATCAGGCTTACTGAATCAAGTGTCATATCATAGACAACTCCCTTTGTTTGTGAGAAACCTTTGTCTATAGATCTTGCTTTGTATTTCTCAATACTTCTATCAGCTGCATGCTTGATATTATAGATCCACTTGGAATTCATCACAGACTTCTCTTCTGGTCTCTGAAAAATTATTTTATGACATACTGATAAGCTTCAGTTATGGAATTTTTCCATACTTGTTCTCTTGTTACTTTTCAAAGACAAGGAGGCTCAACATCAATGAAGTGGCTCATGACTGAAGTATAGCTTGATAAACTCTTTTTCTTTCTTAGGATGTGCCTTAATAGATTTATATGTTTCTCTGTCTCTTGCAGAGTGAGTCATGTTGGGCCTTTTATCCCCTACTGCAATATCTCTGAATATATCAGTTGGAACAACTGGATCAATTTGAGTAAGAACTGCTGAAGGGAGAGAAGGTATTTGTTTCACTGTCACTATTTATTTGTGATTCTCTGGACCTTTTAAGGAGTATCTCTTCTTCAAGGACAACATTTATGCTTGTTCTTGTATAGTAAACAATTAAATATGGTTTGGATTCTCGTACCAGGGATAATGGTCCAAGTCTTTGAGATCTCTTGTAATAGGAATAATATCCTTCATTTATTTGAAAAATGCAATCAACTATAGAATTATAGATCAAAAGATTTACCTAGTTTGTAGCCATGTCCTTTTAGAGGAATTACTTCTCCTCTCTCTTCTCTTCACTCACTTGAGGTGGATCTGGATCAATGTCAACAGTGGAAGGATATTGTCTTCCCTTCTTCCTAGTTGGACAGTTTCTCGCAATGTGTCCATACTTGTCACATCGAAAACATTGAATTTCTGAAGCTTCTCTTCCTTGATAACTTGGATTGGATGGAGGATTTTCACCTTTAAATTTTTGCCTGGAATTTATTTTGAATCTTCCTCCCTTCTTTGTATGAAGTGCAAGGGCATGATTTTCTTCTGGGGAATATTCCACTCCTCTATTTCTAATTCTAAGTTCTTCTTGAGTGCAATCTGTCCATAGTTGATCAAAGGTTGGTAGAGCTTCTCTTCCACTGATACTTTGAATGAAAGGCTCCCATGATTTTGGAATATTCTGGAGAGTGGTTAAGACAATTTCTCTATCAGACATGATTTCCCCAATGGTCTCTAGTTGTTCTTTAATCTTTGATATCTTCATAAAGATGAGTGCAACTGAATCACCCTTTGTCATCTTGGTACTTTGAAGTTGTATCTTTAAGGTAAGAGCTCTGAGGGTGTTGTCACTTTCAAACATTCCTTTTAAGACTTCATACATATCATAGGATGTCTTCAGATTGGGAATACGAGGCAAAAGGTGATCTCTTATTGAGTAGATGATTATTTTTCTTGCTTTGAAATCTTCTTCTTTTCTTATCTTCTTCTCTATATATGTAACTGTGTCTGGTAGTACTTTAGTTGTCACATCCAAGAGATTATATTTTTCAAGAGTGAATAGAGGCTTTGATTTCTAGGGGCTAAAGTTGCTTGCTCCATCAAGCCTATATTCTACCAAATTTTTGTTCTTCATTTGATTTGTTTCTTCAAATTCTTGCCAACTGGATCTTGAAAACCTAATGATTAGGTCAGGTTAGAAACCTTAGGTTATATTGGACTTATGACTACCAACAATCAATTTGATAGTATCACATAAATGTTTGCTGATTTAGGAAAATATTTCTTCAGAAATCCAGAATTAATATTCTGCAGGAAATTTCAACACCCTAGAAACCCTAGGTCCAAAAATCAAAATTTCTCGAAATTTCATTTTAAGAGCTTCTAGAGATGCACTAGAAGAGGTTGTACTCTTCTATGCCAAAATTAGCCCCAACCTCCAAGTTTTAAGGGGCTGAAACACCCAAAGTAAGAGGGTCGTAGGAATTTTCTAGAAACCCTAGGAGGGTCGTACTAATTTTCTGGAAACCCTAGGAGGGTCATATGGTTCTGCAGAAGAGGAGGGATGATTGGTAAAAGATGAGACTTGGTAGATGCTTGTGCAATGGGTTATTTCAAGACCTATGCTCTGATATCATGTTGATTTTTCATAAGCATCAGGTTAAGCATGAAGTTCATTCCATTTTATCATTTAACCATAACCATTAATGCTGCAACAACCAAGATCACAAGAAGAAGCACCATGCACAAGAACACAAAATGTATCCTGGGAAACCCTTCTCAACAAGGAAAGAAAACCCATCCAAATCCTTTGCTATAGTCTTCAAGAGAAATACCTTTACCACCAAGAAAGACCTATCACACAAGAGGGTGCTCAAACCCTAGAACTCTAGCGCCCAAGAGAGGTGCACACCTTTTTCCAAAGAAGTGTACTTGCTGAAATTTCCAAACTCGCAAGATAGATATGATTCCACAATGGGGAATTTCCCTTTACTTATATTAGACTTGTCCTATCAACTGAAGCATCTATTGACTCAACAAGGCCGACCTCCCTAAGACATATTATTATTATAATAATTAATATTAATATTAATTATCTTTTACATTTATTGTTCAACATATTAAGGTGGGGCCGACCTGTACCCTTTACATAACAATTAGGGTTATAGGTAGGTCTGACTCTTGAAAAATATTAAGTGTTGGAACACCTCAAAAAGGAGGGTCGTATGGATTTTCTACAAACCCTAGGAGGGTCGTACAGTTCTGCAGGAGAGAGAGGATGACTGGTAGATGCTTGCACAATGGGTTCTTCAAGACCTATGCTCTGATACCATGTTGATTTTTCATTAAGCTAGGCTCAAGCATGAAGTATATTCCAATTTTATCATTTTACTTGAACCATAGACAATTGCAGTTACACCATACAATTTTTTTTGTAGCAACCAAGATCAAAATAAGAAACACCATGCACAAGTACACAAGAAGTATCCTAGGAAACCCTTCTCAAAAAGGGAAGAAAACCAAACCAATCCTTTGTTATACTCTTCAAGAGAAATACCTCCCATAGCATAAACCTAGCACACAAAAGGGTGCTCACAAAACCTAGAAGACTAGCACCCAAGAGAGGTGCAGACTTTAGCCCAAGAACAAGTACTTGCTGAAATTTCCAAACTCACACCTGTGTTATGTTTCCTCAATGGGGAAATTACCTTCATTTATATTAGACCGGACATATCAAAAGTAGTGTCTATTGGCACAATAGTGTCGACCTCAATAACTGAAAATATAATTAATAATTACCATATTCATTATCTTTCACTTTATGGTGGGGCCAACATGTACCCTTTACATCACAAATAGGGTTACAGGTAAGTTTGACTCTTGGAAAATATAGCAAGGGATCGCATACACCCACTAGTGCTCATCCACTAGGGGCACACCCACTTGTGCTCAACCACATGGACGTGCAAGTCTCGATCTCGTTGTGTCTGACAGGAGAATCATCAGAATACACACTCACTAGTACCCAACCACTAGGATCACGCCCACCTATGCTCAGCCATAGGAACGTCCTACTCAACAGATCTCTATCTCATTCCGTCTCATAGGAGAATCATCTGGAGTATCACATCATCTCAAATCTCTACATAGAGGAGACCAATACATCATTTCATCTTCATCTCAGAGAGAACGACACACCCAACTCATGGTCTTCCTCACCCCACACAGGGGCATGCAACATTCCAGCTCCGTCTCAGAGAGGAAACACACACCCATATCATGGGCACACCCAACTCATGGGCTTCGTCACCCCACATAGGTGCACACAATGTTCCTTCTTCATCTCAGAGAGGAACCACACACCCATCTCATGGGCACACCCAACTCGTGGGATTCCTCTCAGGCCGACTCACTCATTCTGTGTCCTGGAGGATGTCTCACGCAACTGTAATCATCAACACTCCCTCTCAGCTAGGGAGGCATTCTCCACCAGGGAAAGTCTCTCACAGAAGTACTCAAACTTTGTCTTGGCAAGCGGTTTGGTGAAGATGTCTACAATATGCTCATGGCTAGGAAGGTACTGCACATATATTGTTTTCCTCTACACCATGTCTCTGATATAGTGATATTTTATCTCAATGTGTTTCGATCTATCATTAAACACATCGTTCTTAGAGATATTCACACAACTTTGGTTATCACAATGAATAGTAGCAGGATCCATCTCATGATCAAATAAGTCTGTCAAAGGATTGTGAAGCCACACTGCTTCGCAGACTACCACACTCAATGCTATGTACTTTGCCTCTGCGATACTCAATTCCGAAAATCTTTGTTTCTTGCTGCACTAGGAAACCATGGCATACCCTAAGGTAAAGAAACAACTAGAGGTTCTCTTCTGGTCCACTACGCTCCCTACCCAATTTGCATTGACATATCCCAGCAAGCTCAAGTCTACACTGGAGGAATATCTCATCCCATATCAAACTGTTCCTCATAGGTATCTCAATACATGTTTTGTTGCTATCCAATGAGTTTGTCTCAGTTGACTCATGAACTGGCTAAGCACATTCATTGAATAACATATATCAGGTCTGGTGTTAACCAGATACATCAGTGATCCAATCAGTTGTCTGTACAAGTGTGGATTAGTCTCGCCTAAATCAACATCATTCATCTTCTTCAAATCCATCACCATTGGTGTAGGCATGGATTTTCATTCTGTCATACCGAACTTTTTCAAAATTTCCACTGTATATTTTCCTTGACCTAGGAAAATCTCATCTGTCCTTTGCCATACTTCTAGTCCCAAGAAGTAGTGCATCAAGCCTAGATCCTTCATCTCAAATTTAGCAGTCAATGCTTGTTTTCATTCATCAATGAGTCTCTCTAAATCGATGAGGAAAAGGTCATCCACATATAGGACCAATATTAAGAACTCATTTCCAACAATGTTATAATATAGGTTTGGATCAACAACACTCTTGCTGAAGCCCAAACTCATCAAGAATCCATCCATTTTCTCATACCAAGCACGAGGTGCTTGCTTTAGACCATACATGGATTTCTTCAACCTGCACACATGAGATTTTTCGTTATGTATAATGAATCCTTTTGAATGCTTGATGTAAACTTCTTCCTCAATCTCACCATTGAGAAATAATTTCTTTACATCCATCTGATGTAGTTTCCAACCGATGGATGCAACTGGTGCAATGATAGAACGGATGGAAGTGTATCGGGCTACTGGAGAAAATGTCTCATCATATTCAACTCCCTCTACTTGTGAGAACCCTCTGGCTACAAATATTTCTTTGTATTTCTTGATGCTTCCATCAACTGCATGCTTGATTTTATAAATCCATTTGGAAGTCACTACAAACTTCCCTTCTAGTCTCAGAACAATATCCCATACATCATTTTTCAAGATAGACTGATATTCTTCTGCCATGGAATTTTGTCATACATGTTCACCTATAGCTTCTCCTTGACAAGATGGCTCAGAGTCAATGATGTGGCTCATGGCTAAAAGGTAGATCGAAAATCTTTTTGGTCTCTTGCTCTCTCAGGATGTCCCTTGAGGGGTTGTATGTCCCTCTACTTCCTATAGAGTTTGTCGAGCTCAAGAAGACCTTTTATGTCCTACTGCAATATCTCTAGGCATATCAATTGGAGCAAATGGATCAGCTGGAACAACAAGATCAACTGAAATAATGTATGTCTCCCTCTGAACTGTTGAAGGGGGAGAAGCTATTGTTTCACTGTCAATTTCCATATGAGATTCTATGGATCTTTGGAAGGCTATCTCTTCCTCAAAAGTAACATCTCTGCTGATATCAATCTGTCTCTGACCATGAATGTAGATCCCATATGACTTTGAAGATTCACTATATATGTTATTGACCTAACCTCTCACGTAGGTAGAATAATATATTTCGATGTAATAAATGTCAATATTAATAAGGCCTAGCAATAAGGAAGAATAAGTCCAATGTAAGAAGACTTAATAGAAGCTTTCGCTTCTAGAAGGATGTTCCTCTAGATGGTTCTTTTGATAGACATATTTAGTATAAATAGGAGTCAAGGGTATGAGAACTTTTGTCTTGGATATTATTGTAATAGATCTCTGCTCTGTTGGAGGTTGCCCCTTGAAGAGACAAGTGAACATTTCTCTCAGTAATCAAAGTGCTCTTTCTGGTGTTATTCTGGTATCATTTTGGTATTGTTGTGGTGTTATTCTGGTATCATTTTGGCATTGTTGTGGTGTTATTATGGTTATATTGTTGTTCATCTTCCCTTTCTAGCTATTTATTTATGTTATGCATAATTTTTTATATCTGGAATATTAAAAGTGGTATTAGAGCACCTTCCTCTGCAAACAATTGTGGGTTATTTTTTTTTAGGGTAGAGACGTATTCCGACGTCTTTAAGCTACATAGATTTATTGTTACGCATATAAACCCATGGTCGGGGATTCATACATGCATGAAATACAAGTGGTACTTAAGCGCACATCCGTTGGCCACCCTTGTAAGCCCCGTCGATACCCCTTCACGTGGTAGCGCATCAGACAACACATGTATACAGATCAACTTAGATCTCTTGAAGCCCTCCGTATATAAATCGATCAACCCCCTGATTGATATAGTGCCACTAAGAACAACACTCGGGAAGATACTCTCTAGTACTTGGGTAGTCGGGTAGTACGGCTAAGGGCATGGTCTAGCCTCTTTAGTTGGTGCCCTAATATATTGGGCCAAGTACTATTATTGGACCCCACACGTATATCAAAGAGCTATAGCACAGGGAAAACCCTTGTCTGTAGAACCATTGAATACCTAATCTTTGGGGACAGAAACAAAAATAAAATAGACAAGATCTATTATCGTGCAACTGTGTCTTCCTACATTCGAGTTGTCTAGATCCTATTGGAACCATTATTTGAGACCTATTCCATTAGATTTCTCTCTTCACCCTTATCGCATTCATACCTATCATCTTTCAGAAAAAAAAATTTCTGTGTGACCCCACCCGCCCCTTTTCAGTTCCCTCATCATCATGGCCCATACCTGTAGCCAAGACTTGGAAGCTCACTTCAATACCTTGCACTCTAATTTCAAAGAGAACCAACAATAAGTGAGACAACTTAGTGCTAATATCACCACCATCAATAAAAGCATGCATTCCTCCATCACTGCCTCAATCAAGGAACTCAAACAATACCTCAAACAAGACATTACTACCCATCTTGAATCTGTCACTACGATGATCTACACCAAGTTGCATATCCCTATAGATCCTCCCTTATCTGACCCACCTTTTCATACTGAAGGTGAAACTTCCTCTCATTCTCAAAATTTTCAGCCCCATCACTTTCAGCATGTCCTACGCCTTCCATGTGTGGATGTGACCAAATTTGATGGCTCAGATCCCACTGGCTTGGTAACTCAAATGGAACATTATTTCTCTTTGTATGACATTATAGATGATTTGGCCAAACTCCGGCATGGTTTTCTCCATCTAGATTAGGAACGTTTGCAATGGTGGAAATGGAGAAAAACTGCCCGCCAAGGGTATGTTGCTTGGACACACTTTGTGGCAAAGCTTTATGAATGCTTTGACACTGACACCAACCATTTAAGTCGTTTGACAGAGTTGAAACAATCTGACACAGTGGAAGACTTTGTAACTTCTTTTGAGCGACTAGATTTTCGTACAAAGGGCATGTCTGATGTTTTTTTCCGAGAATGTTTTATCATTGGCCTCAAGGATCATATTCGTGCCCACGTCCTCATGGATTGGCCTCAGAGTTGGGTGGAGGATACTAAAAAAGCTAAGGAGGCACAACAAGTTGTCTCTTCCCAAAACCAAAAACCCTCCTTTATTCCTCGCACTAAACCAGTAAATCCCACTCCTCCTTCTACTTCACTAAAGATCCACAAATTGACCAGGGCCGAAATGGATGAATGCCAACTCAAAGGCCTTTGTTATAATTTTGATGACAAATACTTTCTGGGACACAAGTGTAAGGAACAAAATCTTTTTATGGCCATCTCAAAGGATGTTTCCGAAGAAGATGTTGAGGCTCCCCTTGTGTCTGTGTCACTTGAACCCACTGACATAACCCCTCCCTTAGACCCTCTCGAAGTAGAATCGATCATTTTCCTAACTGCTCTCACTGGCTTCTTTGCTCCCCAAACCCTCAAGCTAATTGGTTACATCAAGCATAGGAAGGTCATCATTCTTGTTGATAGTGGAAGCACCCATAATTTTATTCATCGCCGCATTTTCCAAGAAACTAATTGCTATATCTGTGCAATCAATAATTTGCAAATCATGATTGCCAATGATAGGTCCATGAAATGTGGAAGATGTTGTGAAAATGTGCATCTCCAAATTGGTGAATACCACCTGAAATATCATATGTTTGCTATYGACATGGGYGGTTGTGACATTGTTTTGGGTGCAGAATGGMTAAGGACTTTGGGTCCCATTCTCATGGATTTTAAGGAATTAACTATGAAATTTGACTAGGAGTGCCAACAATATAAGTTTCAAGGCATCATTTTCGGTTCCCCAGATATCATTAGTTCCCATCGCATGGAAAAACTACTMAAAAATGGTCATTCTGGCATTATTTCCCAACTCCATGCCATACAAGCAACTGAGACACCCTTTGAGTCACAGGACCTCCAATCCATCCTCTCTAAACATAAGGTGGTTTTTTCCACTCCCCAAGGACTGCCTCCTTCCCATGGTGTTCATGATCATTCCATTCCCCTTGTCCTAGGAAGCCTTCCTCCCAATATCCATCCCTATCGTCACCCCTTTTCCCAAAAAAATGAAATTGAGAAAATGGTTCAAGAACCGCTCAATGCAGGTATTATCCTCCCTAGTACGAGCCCCTACTCTACCCCTGTGGTCATGGTCCTTAATAAATAAGGTTCTTGGCACATGTGTCCTGACTTTCGAGCCCTCAACAAACTCACCATTAAAGACAAATGTCCCATTCCTGTCATTGGTGAACTCTTGGATGAATTGAGTAGCACCTAGTAAACTTGATCTTCATTTTGGCTACCACCAGATCCATATGAAAGAGGCACACATTCCTAAGACTACCTTTAGAACTCATGAGGGCCACTATGAGTTTTTGGTCATGCCCTTTGGCTTGTGGAATGCTCCCTCCACCTTCCAAAGCCTCATGAATCATGTCTTCTGTCCTTTTCTCCGTCATTTTGTCTTATTTTTCTTTGATGATATCCTCTTCTATAGTAAAACCTAGATAGACCATCTTTCTCATGTGGTTCGAGTTCTCCATCTACTCTCTCAACAACAAATTTTCCTCAAACAATCTAAATGTGATTTTGGCACTTCAGAAGTCGAGTACTTGGGTCATCTTGTTGGCAAGGCCAACGCCAGGGTGGATCCTAAAAAGATTGAAGCTATGCAATATTTCCCTCACCCAAAGACTCTCAAAATCTTGCGTGGATTTCTGGGCTTAACAGGTTGTTATCGCAACTTTTTTAAGAATTATGGAAAGATTGTGACACCTCTCATTGCACTCCTTAAAAAGAATTCTTTCACTTGGAATCCAATGGCTTCTCAAGATTTTCAAACCTTGAAGATGGCCATGTGAACCACTCCAGTCCCGGCCCTTCCTGATTTCACAAAGACCTTTGTCCTGGAATGTGATTCTTCAGGGAAAGGAATTGACGCTGTACTTATGCAAGAGGGTTGGCCTTTGGACTTTACCAACAAACAACCGTCTGAGCAAAATTTGGGAAAATCAATCTATGAAAAGGAAATGTTGGGTATTCTGCATGTCATGGATCTTTGGCATCCTTATCTGTTAGGGAAATGCTTCCAAATTAAGACAGATCATCAAAGCCTCAAGTATTTTCTGGAACAACGCATTTCTTCCCCATAGCAACAAAAATGGGTGACTAAGATCTTTGGATATGATTATGAGATCATTTACAAAAAAGGAAAAGACAACGTGGTTGTTGATGCACTTTCTAGAAAATATGAAGATGAAGGGTCCCTTTTTTCTCTCTCCTTCATTGTACCTGATTGGCTCCAAGCTGTTTGCTAGGAATGGCTACACGATCCCAAAAGTTCACATCTGATACAACAATTCCAGTCCAATTCCCCAGTTTCCCTAGGGTACTCTTGGCGCAATGATGAAATTCGATACAAAGGTTGTTTGTATTTAAGTAAATAGACAAAACTCAAATCCACGGTACTTTTTGAGCTTCATGCTACACCCACGGCTGGGCACTCCAGGCTTATCAAAACCTATGATCGGGTCAAACGTTCTTTTTTCTGGGATGGTATGAAACATGATGTTTGTAATTTTGTGGTTGAATGTGATGTGTGTCAATGCAACAAGGGTGAAACAATCAAATCTCCTGGCACACTACAACCACTTATGATTCCACTTGCTATTTGGTGGGATATCTTTATGGATTTTATTGTAGGATTACCTAAATCGGGTAATAAATCAATCATCATGGTGGTAGTTGATCATATTTCCAAGTGTGCTCATTTATGTTCTCTTCAACACCCATTTACAACATCCACTGTGGCTCAAATTTTCATGGATAAGGTCTTCAAGCTTCATGGCATGCTGCATTCTATTGTTTCTGATCACGACCCAACTTTCACTAGCAATTTTTTCCAAGAACTGTTCAAGCTACAAGGCACCCAATTGCATCTCAGTACAACTTATCATCCCTAGACTAATGGTCAAAATGAAGTTGTCAACAAGTGTTTGGAAACATATTTGAGGTGTTTTGCACTGGAACAGAAAAATCAGTGGGTTCAATGGTTACCACTAGTTGAATGGTGGTACAACACTTCGTACCATACAACTACTCGCATGACTCCTTTTGTAGCGGTATATGGAAAAAATCCACCTTCAGTTCTATCATATTTTCCAGGCGTCTCAAAGGTCTAGGAAGTTGACCAAACACTTACAGTTCGAGAGGATATTCTCTGTACCCTCAAAGAGAATTTGGTCATGGCCTAGAATCACATGAAGCAACAAGCAGATTAAGGTCACTCTGAACGTCAATTTGCAGAAGGGGATTAGGTGTTTCTTCGACTGCGACCTTATAAGCAAAATTCCCTAAGGGATGACCATTGTCAAAAACTGGTGCCCAAATTTTAAGGTCCTTATATCGTTCTCAAGCGTGTGGAACAAGTGGCCTATCAGTTAGCTTTGCCTAGTCATTCTAAACTCCATCATGTTTTTCATGTGTCCTTCTTAAAGAAGGTGATTGGAACTAAGTGCCAAACTGAAGCCAACCTTCCCAAGTTGGACGAAGAAGGATCCATTTGGCTACAACCACAAGTAGTTTTGGACCAGTGTGAGTATCGTCTGCATCAACGAACCATCAAGGAAGTGTTAATCTAATGGAAAGATACAACTCCAACATATGCCACTTGGGAACCAGCTACCATTCTGCAAAAAATTCCACATCTCAAGCCTTGAGGACAAGGTTGTTTTTAAGGGGGAGGACATGTTAGGGACCTAACCCCTCACGTAGGTAGAATAATATATTTCAATGTAATAAAGGTCAATATTAATAAGGCCTAGCAATAAGGAAGAATAAGTCCAATATAAGAAGACCTAATAGAAGCTTCCACTTATAGAAGGATCTTCCTCTAGATGGTTCTTTTGATAGACATATTTAGTATAAATAGGATTCAAGGGTATGCAAACTTTTATCTTGGATATTATTTTAATAGAGCTCTGCTCTACTGGAGGTTTCCCCCTCAAAGAGGCAAGTGAACATTGCTCTCAGTAATCAAAGTGTTCTTTCTGGTGTTATTCTAGTATCATTTTGGTATTATTGTGGTGTTTCTCTTGTTATATTGTTGTTCATCTGCCATTTGTTGCTATTTATTTCTATTTTGCATACTTTTTTATATCTGGAATATTACAATATCCCACAAATGTATACCATTTGTCCCTGAAGGGTCTAGCTTGGATCTCTTCTCTTTGGGTACATGAAAATATACTAGGAACCCAAATATCCTGAAGTGTCCAATCTGAGGATTCACTCTGATGAAGGCTTATTTTGGACTTATGTTCTTCAAGATCTGATGAGGACTCATGTTCTGAACATATACTGTTGTCATACATTCTTCTGCCTATAGAGTCATAGGTAGAATCTGATCATGTACCATTGGTTTGGTTGCCTCGATGATTGTTCTGTTCTTCCTCTTTGCCACCCCATTTTGTTGAGGGTTGTAAGGAACTGTGAACTCCCTTATGATCCCTGCTTCAATAAAGAATTTGTTGAAATCCTTGGAGGTGTATTCTCCTCCATTATCTGATCTTAGTACCTTGATATTTCTTTCGGTCATGTTCTCAACCTGAGCTTTGAATTCTTGAAATTTTGCAAGGACTCCATCGTTTTTCTTCAGGAAGTAAATACAAGTTTTTGGAGAGTGATCATCTATGAAGAGTACATAGTACAAATATTCATTGAGAGAGGCAACCATCATTGGCCCACACACATTTGAATGTATCAAGTCCAAGATTTCCTTGGATCTATTGTCACTTCTCAAGAAGGACCCTTTAACATTTTTTCCAAGAGCACATCCCTTGCAAACACCTTTATGATGAACCTGTATCTTTGGAAGGCATGTTACCATTTTCCCTAGAGCCGGGAGAGATCTATAATGAATGTGAGCAAGTATCCTATGCCATAGCTCACTTAAATGGATAATGTCATGTAACACAACCTGTACTGGTCTAATGGTCAATCTATATAAGTTGCTTTTTTCGAACACCAATTACTTTGGCAGAACTTATATGTGAGTCTTTGTGCCATGAAATAACTCTTCCTTCTAAAAATGTGACCTTTTAGCCTTTGTCTTCTAAGGAATAAATGGAGACAAGGTTCCTCTTCATCCTAGGTACATATAGTATTTCACTTAGTTGAAGCTGCATATCAGAATCTAGTTGGAAGGTAGAAGTTCCAACCCCTTTCACATTGTATCTGGCATCGTCTCCAAGGAAAACATGTAGATTTGTCTCTTTCTCAACAAAATTAGTTAGGTGATCTCTAAAACTAGTCATGTGCCTGGAGGCAACACTATCAATTAACCAAGTATTTTCATTGGTGGGGACCATACCTCAAAGTGCTAAAATGTTGATGTCTTCATCTCTTTGAAGTCTTGGCTTCCAGGAACTAAGTTTGCTTGATCCACCAAGATTGTCTTCCATCATGGCTCTGTTCATCATCATCATCCTCTCTCTCTCTCTCTCTCTCTCTCTCTCTCTATATATATATATATATATATATATATAT
>ML779177.1:453636-464601 GCA_009831015.1 Picea engelmannii | reverse complement strand
CGCTTTTCACCCGCTTTACTTTTTTCCCCACCTATAACAACATTCTGTGACATTTTTCCGCACAAAAATACCCTTTCGGAACCATCGTTGCTATAGCAAGATTGTCACAACATATTTAAATTGTCAAATATTTATAGGCCAATTTTAGGTCACCATCGTCATAATTGCGACGATAGTGACCTAAATATATATATATATATATATATATATATATATATACACCTATTTATTTTAGGTCATTTTCAACGGTAAAGTTTGACTAAATTATTATGGTCAACTTTCGTCGCTTATGCAACGAACATTGACCATTATAGTTCAGTCAAACTGTAGGCGTCGAGATTGCGACGAATACGGGGTAGATTTAGAAAAAAAGAACTTTTTCTCTTGCATGTTGCGACAAAAGAGTACTTTCGTCGCAAGTTTTTCAATATGTAGTAGTGGTTGAAGAAGTGGGTTGTTAGGCACATGGTTGAAGAGGCAGGTTGTCAGGACTGTGATCAAATATCTCCAGGTGAGAGAGTGTGTTGAGGAGGAGATATCTCCTGGATGAAGTCTCGTAGCTGCTACAAAGCTCTGAGAATTCCGGTTTGGTCTGTTGTTGAAGCCCAAGGCAAGGAAGGTTGAGAAGTTGATGGAATGTGTGACAGTGAAGGTGCATACTTCTGGGGTAGGAAAGGCATGTGGGGAATGAGATTCTGTGAGTAGTGGACTTAAGTGGATCTGGGGAGAGAATCCTTCCTCTGAAACTGTGTGATTTCCTTGTTGACATTGCCTAGCCTAGGAATCCCTTGCCCAGTGAAGCTTAGTCCCAACTCGGGGGTTACCTACTGTTGAGAGTGATGAGAAACGTGGTCTAAGGCTGGGAGGTTCGTGCAAGGTCTACATGTAGTTGGTGGTTTTACTCCAGTTAAAAGATAAGTATCATTTCCATGCTTAATTATATATTTTATGCACGTCTGTGTCTTTGAAATGTTATCATGTATTCCGTTGCATGTATGAATTACTGTTAATTCCATTTGAGTTTGTATGGTAGCAGTATCTATGTTTTATTTGATTAAAACTCATTAAATATGCATTATGTGTGTGTGTGTGTGTTCTGCGTAGTAGCGTTTCCTGGCCTATTGGTGGTTGGGGACGTTACATTATGGTATCAGAGTTAATCATGAAAGATCGGGTAATTGTGTAGCATTGCTCGGTAGGCCCGGTGATGGTTGGGGACATTACAATTTGGTATCAAAGCCAAGGTTTCAATGTTGATCCTGGATGGGCTGGATAAGTGGTCATTGGACCCAAGGTTTCAAGTGCAAATTGTGTCAAGAGGAATAATTTCGAACCTCAGAACATTCCTGAGTGCCAAGAGGTTACCTTGGTCATGTTGCAAATCTCAGGAGGGGTATTGGTATTGTAAAACCATGACAGACATGATATTTGACCACCGAGAAATAAATTACAACAGTTGTGGTGTTGGGGTGTAGGATTTGTGCGAAAGGAAGAAAAATCCTTTACGACCGTCAGATCTGGAGAAGGTGCAGAAGAGAGTTAACCTAGAATCCCTTCAGACTTCATGACTTTGGTGAATTCTGATGCGAAAATAAGAGAAAGGTTGAAGCTCAAAGCTACGAAGTCCCGGGGAAGATCTACATCGTAGATCTAGGGAGAAGCCTTACCATTCGATCTCCCGGCAGATCGTAAATTTAGAGTTCAACAATCGAGAGAAGTGGGATGTGCAGATTCACAAACTTCCGAAGCCCGAAGTCCCGAAGCAAAAGAGAATACATGGTGGGGCTGGATGACGTCACCAGGGGTGACGTGGACCTCCCTAGGCATGCCATGTGCCACCACCTAAGTTGGTGACATCTGTACTATGTGGACCCGGAGGATAAATAAGTCCGAAAATTCAGAATTCGGGATATTGGAAGGAAGCAAGCGTGAAATTTTTTGAAACCCGAAGCCCCGAAGTACCGAAGCTTCGATGTTGGAAAGTTCCACAGTGGGTGTCAGTCGTTGGATGTTGGGTAGTCGTGGATGGTTGATTAACCTTACTTTGCGAGTTCGTAAATCAGAACTCCAAGAGACTGATGAGATGTACTTTGAAGACTTCTGAAACCCAAAGTCATGAGCAAGAACCTATCGAGCTAAGCGCTTGGCCACAACCCATGGTCGCATGGGTTGGGGGATAAGAGAAAAGGACTAGTGCCTGAAATTTATTGCAGAACAGAGCAGAGCTCAGAAAGAAGAGATCCACGGGGGTTCTTGATTGAGTGAGAATTCCAGAGAATGAAATCTGAACGTTTTTCTTGAATCAGATTGGTTTTGAATTCTGTGGAAATTTGTTAAGGACGGGTGGCCTGACAAAAATTCGATTGACTGCACATTGTGTTTGTAGAGTTTAACGATTGTCAGAACCAAACAGAGTTTCCACAGAGTGTGTTAGGTGTTTTATATGTACTAAAAAAGACACTAAACTACCCTCTATTAAATTTTCAACCCAGGGTAAGTAAACTTAGAGTTGTAGCAAAATATATGCCAAAGGTAAAAAGGTTGGTAGGAGTGTAGACTAACTAAGGAAAGCAACTATCTAGGGCTAATCTACTCAAGCAAACCTATCTAATGAACAAACCCTACTAAGCAAATTGAAACTAAGTAACCTAAGTACTTTTGGGCCAAGGACTGATGGATAGTTCCTAAGAAAGCGAATGAAAACTCTATGTAAAGCAAACTAGTTCATGACAGTAAGCAAAGGTAAACTACTAAGCATACTAAGCAAATGATGAAAGCAAACTACCTTTAACTTTCAAACCTACATTCAATGAGAAACTACCCTATGAAAGCAAATAAATAAGAAAGTAAGAAAAAACACCTATCTAACCTATTAAAGCAAATATACAAGTAAGAAAAGACACCTAACTAACCTACTAAAGCAAATAGACAAGCAAGCAAAAGCACCTAACTAACCTATTAAAGAAAATAGACAAGCAAGCAAAAGCATAAAGCAAAAGACAAGTAAGCAAAGACTTCTCATTGAAAAACTACCTAGCCTAAGAGGCAAGTGAACTAAATGCCTAATGCAAAACTATTTCTCTTGCATGAAAGGAAATTTAAATGCTCAATGCAATGCATGAAAGGAAATCTATTCTATTGAAAGCAAGAAAGACTACCAACTAAACTTATGAAAACAAGAAACTATATTTTCTAACTTATGAAAGCAAGAAACTAACTTTAATCTATGAAACACTCAAATGTAATGATGGTGGTTGTGTGAATGCCTTCGGTGGTGACGGATGATATCTCGATGACACTTGACCACAAAGGACAGTTCTAATGGTATAAGATCAATACTAATTTCAATGGCAAAATGAAAGGTGTGAAGTAAACAGTCCAATGAAAACTTAGCCATGATAAAAGTAATGTTAAATACCCTGCATATTCATGTATAAACCATCAACATCATAATCAGATCATCATTATCTAACTAACAAATTCAATTGCATCTTAATCTAAGAAAGGACATTGCGTGAAAGGAAACTATACTATGTCTAGTTTAATCATTCAAGCTATGATAAGAAAATGACTGAAAACATAAATTAAAAACATGATATTAAAAAGTGAATTGACAATTACATTTAACCAATAACTAAGGAAGTGAAATCTATCTAAAACTGGAGTAAGCAAGCTATGATTCAAAAATTGGAAGCAAATCTATCCATCCATCAATCTTTGTTAGAAGAAACTCAGATTAAAACTATGCTCTGTTCTAATTAAAAATTTGTTCTAAGCTTGACCGTAAAAATATAAAAGAAAGTACAATTTAACATCTATGTTGCACACGGGGTTACTATAGTGAGAGAGAGACTTGCAAGCCTTTTCTAATCTACGAAATCAACACATAATAACACATATCAAGCCTTTTCTAATCTACGAAATCAACACATAATAACACATATCATCATCTAACCTGCAAAAAGAAGTAAAACAGTAAGCTACAACAAACTGATTAATTAAATAAAAATATACATGCACAGGAAAATGAAAAAGACAATTTAAATTAGAAAAATGAAAAATAGACATGAAGACAGTTACCAGATTGCTAGTGGGCCCCCCAACAAGTCGTGTTCACTCTCTAAAATCACACCACGACCTTAGTAGGCCAAATTCACCATAAAAATCCAAAAACGCAGTTTTGGCACTATTCTGGCAATGTAAAACTAGAAACAGAGCAAAATCGTTTTTCTGGCAATTATGATGCTTATGCTACTTGGTTAACAATCTAATGATTATCCTATTGGTATTTATAAGCTTATAACCTAGTTGGTCAACCATAGGAGGGTCAAACCACCTCTAAATTCGGCAAATTACATTAAATGCATCCATAACTAACAAAACGGAGGAACCCAATGATTGCCCTCTTTGGACAACTGAAATGGAGTTGTCTTGAGCTTAGTAGCTGGAGGGGGCGATGAAAAACAAAATCCATGTGCTCGATTTGTCCACCACTGGCCTCCAATACCATAACCACCAACTTGCCTTGCGTTTTTGTGCAATACTGGGTGCCAGAACAAGTGTCGGAACAAGTGTTGGATCAAGTGTCGGACCAAGAAACATGGTGCGTTTTGCCCTGTAACAACAAAAAAACATGAATTAACTCTTGGAAACCATAAAATATGATAAATTAAACTTGATTGAATCACAAAACACAAATTATACGTACCTCATGCCAATTTTATCATTTTACCATAAAATTCTTCAAAAAGCGCCTTTGAAAGATAAAAATGCATATATACATATGGAAAAAAGTGTATAATAACGTCATGAAGATCATCATATCTCGGGCCCAACAAAGTGCAGAAAAATGGAGGAGGCACAAAATGCTTCCAGTTCAGAAAATGAAGCTAGAGGAACGGATGTTCATTTGGGAATTGAAGGATCAAACTCCAATGGACATGGAGAAGAGATAGATAAGGAGGGAAGCATGATAAAAATTATTGAAAGATTGCAAAAATATGTCCTGACTCACCGAGAAGATAACAAAAAGCTCATGAAAGCCAGGGATCAATAGGGCGAATTCAACATAAAGTTGATACGGAGCCTGGAAATGATAGAAAGGAAATTGGATAAGGAGAGTGACTCCAGTAAATTAGGAATTCATAGGTCCCCTAATGTGAAGAGGAAATCCAAGAGTGTTGGAAGACACGATCATTACTCCCAAGGATACTCCAAGAGGAGGGCACACAGTAGCTCAAGCCCATCTCCTACCAGAAAACACGGGAGATCTGGAGTGGATGAGCTGAAGGGAGAAATGAACAAGATTAAGCCCCCTATGTTTGATGGGGACCACCAAAAGGAGGAAGATGTCGAGACATGGTTGCTTGGCATGAGGAAATATTTCCAATTGCAGAATTATTACCCTCATGCAGAAGGGAGAATCACAATGTATCAAATGAAAGGAAATGAATCCATGTGGTGGGATCAACTTGTGCAGGTGCAACACATTAAAGAGAAAGATATTACTTGGAAGGAATTCAAGAATTATTTCAAAAAGAAATACTTGACTAAGAGAAACTATGACAGAAAGATGAAAGAGTTCTTTGAACTCAAGCTGGGTAGCATGACCATTGATGAATACGAACGAAGGTTTTTGGAATTGTTGAAGTATGTTCCTTTCATCAAAGATGAGACTGCCAAAATTCAAAGGTATCTAAGTGGATTACCACCTTCCATCAGTGACAAGATCCATTATGATGATCCTAAAACTACAAAAGAAACGATAAGAAGAGAAAAATTCCTATATGAGCAACAAAGAGAAAAGTTTGTTTTCTAGAAGGCTTGGGAAGACAAGAAGAAATTCAAGATGGATCAGAGGAAAAAGGGAACTAAGCCACCCTTTTTCAGAAACAGTCCTGACAGACAACCTTATTTTAGAGAGCCCAGTAAGGCAGAAGTAGGTGGACAACTTCCAAGACATCCACCTATGTAATGTTGGAGTTGTAATGGAAATCATAGATACAAAGATTGCCCCCACATAAGTGACAAAGTGAGAGTTGTCCACAATTTTCAACAGGAAAAAACAATAGAGGACATGGGCAGTAGAATACCAAGGATCTATGCAGCCCTGGACAGTGAGTAAGCATGATATCAGTCACATATGATTGAAGTGGAAGGTATGATAAAAAACCATGCCTTTACTATTTTAATTGATTCATGGGCTAGTCATAGTTATATAGATCCTAGAATGGTGGAAAGTTTGCATTTACCAAAAAACAAACATGGAAAATATTGGTTAGTGCAACGGGCTACAAGAGCCAAGAGAAAGTTTGTGGAGTTGGTTAAGTCATTTATAGTGGACATGAATGGATTGGGCACAAGGGTTGAATTGAACATTTTACCTTTAGGTTCCTATGACTGTTTAATTGGGATGGATTGGTTGGACCAACACCATACCATCTTAGACTATCGTAGCAACGCATTCACTTTCTTGGATGAGGAAGGAAACGCAAGAAAATTGTAGGGAATCCCAAGGGCAGATACTGTTAGAGAAATCTCAACAATCCAGATGAAGAAGTGCTACAGGAAAGGCTGTCAATTATTTGCAGCCCACATGGAGGAAGCATCTAAGGATAAAGTATCAAATATTGAGGACCATGCAGTATTAAAAGATTATGAAGATATATTCAAGGAGGTACCAGGACTAAACCCGGAGAGAGATATTGACTTCTCTATAAACCTGATGCTTGGAGCAGCTCTAGTGTCGAAAACTCCTTACAAAATGAGTACACCAGAGTTGAAAGAACTGCAATTGTAGCTTGAAAAACTTATGAAGAAGGGGTATATATGCCCAAGTGTGTCACCTTCGAGTGCCCCGGTCCTGTTCGTGAAGAAGAAGGATGGGACGTTGATATTGTGCATTGATTTTGGACAGTTGAACAAAGTGACCATTAAGAACAAGTATCCTTTTCCAATGATCGATGATCTCATTGATCAGTTGAAGGATGCCAAGATATTTTCAAAAATAGATCTCAGGTCAGGTTACCATTAGGTAATGATAAAGGATGAAGACATTAGCAAGACTACCTTTAGAACAAGGTGTGGTTATTATGAATTCACAGTGGTACCATTTGGATTATCAAATGCACCCATTGTTTTCATGTGCCTAATGAATGGCGTATTCAGGGAATATCTAGACAAGTTTGTCATAGTCTTTTTGGATGACACCTTGGTGTATTCCAAGTCGAAGGAAGAGCATGAACAACATCTGAGGATGGTGTTGTAGGTGCTAAGAAAGCACCAACTGTATGCCAAATTGAGCAAGTGTCCATTTTATCAAAAGCAGATCCATTATTTGGGACATATCATTTCAAAGGATGGGATAGCTTTGGATTCTAAGAAGATAGAATCCATTAGAGAATGGTCAACACCTAAGAATGTGACAGAAGTCAGATCCTTTATGGATCTAGCTAGCTATTACAGGAGGTTCATTGCAGGGTTCTCAAGGATAGCTCACCCCATCACTTCCTTGCAAAGGAAGGAGAAGAAATTTCAATGGAAAAAAGAGTGTGAGAGAAGCTTCCAGCAATTGAAACAGTTGTTAACCAGTTCTCCAATCTTGAGGATTGCAGATTTGAATGAAGATTTTGTAGTGTGTACAGATGCATGCAAAGAAGGACTGGGAGGAGTTCTCAGCCATAATGGGTTTGCAATATGTTACAAGTCTAGAAAATTGAAAGAGCATGAAAAGAACTATGCAACTCATGATTTGGAGTTGGCATCCATAGTGCATGCCCTAAAGAAATGGAGGCACTACCTCATGGGAAGGAGGTTTAAACTCAGGACAGACCATCATAGTCTTAAGTATTTGTTTGATCAGGCAACCTTAAATGCTAGTAAGAGTATATGGTTGGAATTCCTTTGTGAGTACGACTTTGATATCAAGCATATCAAAGTAAAGGAGAACAAAGTAGTTGATGCACTTAGCAGAAGAGTGCATGAACTACATGCTATGACTATCAACATGTATCAAACCGATATTAAAGGTAGAATTTCGGAAGCTGCAAATGTAGATTTGCAGTACATTGAATTGGTAGCAAAGCTACAACATAGTAAGATGCTACAAAGATTGGAAGATTATAAATTGGAAGCTGATGGAACACTCCTGTACAAAAATAGAATTTATGTACCTGATTACCAAGAATTGAAAATTATGATATTGAGGGAATTGCATAATGTGCCTTATGTTGGGCACCCTGGATATCAGAAAACAGTGGAAGCAATCAAAATCCATTACTTTTGGGCAGGCATGAAAAAGGAAATTGCATAATACATCGCCAGATGTATGGAGTTTCAAAAGGTTAAAACTGAACATAGGCACCCAACAGGGTTGCTACAGCCTTTACCCATTCCTGAGTGGAAGTGGGAAGTGGTGACAATGGATTTCATCATAGGATTGCCCAGAACCGGCAAGCAACATGATTTGATCGTGGTGGTGGTGGATAAGCTTACAAAAGATGCCCATTTTATTCCATTAAAAACTACTCACAAGGAAGCTAATGTTGTCGATATCTTTATGAGGGAAATAACACAATTTCACAGTGTTCCCAAGACAATTGTGTCTGACAGGGACCCATAATTTACCTCGAAGTTTTGGAAAGGGTTATTTAAAGGGTTCAGAATGAATCTGAAATTCAACACTGCCTATCACCCTGAGTCAGATGGACAAACAGAAAGAGTAAACCAAGTGATAGAAGACATGCTAAGGATGTATGTGATGGAAAAACCATCTAAATGGGAAGACTACCTACATTTGGTAGAATTTTCCAACAACAATGGGTATCAAGCATCCCTGAAGATGAGCCCATTTGAAGCACTTTATGGCAGAAAGTGAAACACTCCAATAAGATGGGATAACCCAACTAATAGGGCGGTGGTTGTGCCAGAGTTGCTTAAGGAAATGGAAGAGAAAATGTTGAAGATTAAGCAGAATTTAAAGGCTGCAAAAGACAAACAAAAAAGTTATGCAGATAAGAACAAAACCCACAGGGAGTTTAAAGTGGGTGACCATGTTTTCCAAGTTGGCAGCCAGATTTTGTGGGCCATTTGAAATCCTAGAAAGTATTGGACCAGTTGCTTATATGCTTTCATTGCCTGCATCCCTGACTATACATAATGTATTTCATGTTTCATTGCTTAAGAAATATATATCTGATCCTAATCATGTGATTGATTGGAATGTGATTCAGGTGGAGCAAGAAGGCGTCTTGCAGGTGCATCCAGTGCATATACTGGACCGGAAAAGCAAGCGTCTCTAGAATTGATCCATAGGGCTTGTAGAAGTCCAGCAAACCTAGTACAGTCTTGAGGACGCGACATGGGAGCATGAGGATGCTATGTGGGCAGAATACTCGCATCTTTTTGAAGATTTTGAAAATCATACTGATGTTGTGTAAAGAAGTTGCACTAAGGATAGTGAAAAAATAAGGGGAGGGGATTGTAATACCCCAAGGACGAGCACCAGTTATATTGATGAATTGTAATTATGTTTATAGACTGGTGAGCCAAGTGTTTATAAGTTGAAGACTTGTATGTTTATTAGGATGGAGATCCTAGATACTTCAGGCCATGAGCCTGATTTTGTATATGTAATTATGTAGATCATTAATAAAATATAAACATCATTGTGTGTAGACCAACCATGAAGAAAGAGTGATGGGGGACTAAGCTTACACTAGGATGGGTAAGGGAGAGGGGGTTGAGAGGTTGGAAAGAGGGGATAAGTCTAGGGGCTTAAGTCCAAGAGAATAATAATAATTTATTATTATTCCAAAATCTGATTAAAGGGATATGTCTTATTCTGAGTTCTCAGAAAGGGAATGAATGCAAAATGGAGTGCATGCAGCTCCAGGAAGACATGTGTCAACCTGGGTGCATGAAGTTAAAGCTGAAGAGTCAACTCATGTTTGGAGTTCACCACCCATTCTTCCATCCGGCGTCTATCATGTTTTGCCTCTGTGATCGACCTCTGCATAACCACGCACCTCTGAAAACTAGAACCGTGAAGTCGACCTATGTGAGTCCATGAACCCAGTCTATCCGCACTTGCAGAACCGAGTCATACCTTAACCGTTTTGGGTTTCTGCCTTTTGTTTTCCTAAGTTGTATTGACCATTTTTTGTTGTACTCACCTTGTTGGATATGAGTTGAATATTGGTTGAAGAAGGAGGTTGTCAAGCCCATGGTTAACGAGACAGGTTGTCAGGCCTGTGAGCAACTCTCTCCAAGTGAGAGAGTGTGTTGAGGAGAAAAGATCTCCTGGACGAAGTCCCGTAGCTGCTACAAAGCTCTGAGAATTTCGGTCTAGTCTGTTGCTAAAGCCCAAGGCAAGGGAGGTTGAGCAGCCGATGGACTGTGTGATAATGAAGGTGCATACTCCTAGGGTGGGACATGCATGTGGGGAATGCGAGTTTGTGAGCAGTGGACGTAAGTGGCTCCAAGGAGAGAATCCTTCCTCTGAAATTGTGTGACTTCCTTGTTGACCTTGCCTAGCCTAGGAATCCCTTGCCCGATGGAGCTTATTCCCATCTCGGGGGTGACCTATTATTGAGAGTGATGAGCAGCGTGGTATAAGGCTGGTTGGTTCGCGGAAGTTCTGCACGTAGTTGGTGGTTTTACTCCAGTTAAAAGATAAGTATCATTTCCATGCTTAATTATATATGTTATGCATGTCTGTGTCTTTGAAATGTTATCATGTATTTCGTTGCATGTATGAATTACTATTAATTCCATTTGAGTCTGTATGGTAGCAATATCTCTGTGTTGTTTGATTAAAACTCATTAAATATGCATTATATATATATGTGTGTGTGTGTGTGTGTGTGTGTGTGTGTGTGTGTGTGTGTGTGTGTGTTCCACATAGTAGTGTTTCCCGACATGTTGGTGGTTGGGGACGTTACATTATGGTATCAGAGTTAATCATAA
>ML779177.1:420673-453308 GCA_009831015.1 Picea engelmannii | reverse complement strand
TATATATATATATATATATATATATATATATATCACTTTTTCCTTTAATATATAAAAAAACACGTTTTCCCATCACTGTTATAACTTGTACCTTATAGTTTTTCCTTTTTATTTAATAAAGAAAAAGGCTTTTTGACTTTATAAAAATGTGTTAACTTTTCACAACTTCAATTTCCCTTTTAAAAATAAGTAGAAGTAATTATTTACGTAAAGTAAAGTAATTACTTTATTTTATTTCATCCTTAACTTTTGATTTCTATCCCGACTATGTCATAAGATAATTACTTCTAAATTAAATCCTTTTATTTTTAATAATACCCTTTGGATTCCCTTAATATATATTTTTAATGGTTGTTATAATTAATAATTCATGACCTGGTTAGTGGCGATGTACGGAGGGGACAATCTGCATAAAAAAAATTAAATCATTGTGTACGGACTGACAACATCAACAATAGTATGGACACCAGTACGAATCAACAGGGGTCGGATGTACGGATTGGTGGGGGAACAACATTGAGGACAAAAAATGTACGACGACTGGAAGGTACAGACGTGGTGGTAATCGATGTACGAAATTGGTATGGATCGAATCGTACTATGTATGGATAATGGAGAATGATCGTACGGAGGGAATTCCAACGAATTGATTGCTGAAATAAAATAGTGTCTATACGGACATATGAGCTATGAGATGATTGTATGGACTGTCCAAAAATTTGTGAAATTTATGCTTGAATTCACTTCTGTACGAACATATTTTCAATTGAGTATTGTACAACTGCAATTTTCACTGTAATTTTATGATCTATGTATTTGCAGAACTATAATTCATATGGAATGTGTTACTTTTTTTATTATTATTATTATTTTCCTTGATTCCCTACATAATTTGTAGCAGAATGATATCTTTTTTTTTTATTCAACAGAAGAACTAGAATTAAAAATTACAACGGAATCACTTTGTTTAGTAGAATTTTGACAGACCAATCTAGTTCTTTTTTCTTTGACTCTTATTGCAACAGAATAATAGTTTTTTTTTTTTTCAAGTGGCAGTAAAATGTATTTTATGAATAAACTTTTAAATGGCTAAAAGCCGGTGTGGTCAATTACTCGGAAAAAATCAGAGAAAATCATAATGAAGTATGGTTGGCCAAAAGCCGGTTCAGACAAGGTCTGATAAAGAGATTGGCCAAAGGTTGGGATCAGAAAAACGAAGCTCTGATACCAAATGAGAAGAACAAAGTTAGCTCACACAAGAATAATCCAAAATACTTGGAATATAACATAATAATCCATGTAGGAATAATGTATAAAATATGAATAGATAAGATGATACACAATTGAGAATGAGGGCTCGTTTGTATACCCACGCAAGGGTGCCCTTAACCAATAGTCATGGCATTTGAGACATGTCCTTTCATTATTAATAGTTATTATTTATTAATTAATTATTATGTTATGAATATCTATTTATATGTATATTTATGTTCATAACAAAGAACTAGTTGCCCATTACATTCTGCACTGACTTTGCATACATGATTGTCAATAGAATTACACTACCAATCCATGTGAAAATATACCAAACAAGTGTTTGTGGCCATGAATATGCAAATACAAATGCGACTACCTGCCAATATATATCATACTCACGAACAAGGCCCAGTAGAACCAGTCTCAAAACCAATCTGAAGATATTTGTATACAATGGACTACAATCTGATCTCCCACGATTACTGAAGTCATAGAGGTATTGGTCCAATGAAAAGGAAGCAACATCTCAGAAAATATATGACCACATAGTGATGTCTTCAAGTCTTCTACACAATCCGCCAAGGGTGCAAGTCTATGTCATGTGAATAAAGGAGTTGAGATCGAACACAATGAGACATCGTTTGATTACCGTTCATTGATGTATACTATTAACAAACACGAGACAACTCACCAGTAATGAAAGTAGGTATCAAGGCACCGAGTACATTCTTACAAGTGTGAATAAAGGAGTCGATGTCGAACACCTAAATAATCCATCGATCAGGAGACATTGATGTATTCCCAACTGTCAATGGCAAGAGAGCCTGCCATTAATGACTGCAAGCCTCAAGGTACTCATAAGACTCTAGGTCTCGTTTCCAGAATAAATGGGTTGAAGTCGATGGAAGGAGACCCACTAAAAGGAGAGCATTAAGTCATCTCTCATCAGTCAGCATGAGGTACAAAGTAGGAGCTTCATGATTTGGTGGAAATCGAATGAAGAACATGTTCACAAACCAACGACCCTGTGCGTCTTTCACGTGTGCCAAGTGCAAGCGATACACGAAAAAGGCCCTCTGAATAACAACCAATGATGAAAATTGTTGACAAAGATGAAAAAAACACCAATAAGGTTAATGGAATCCAATACACTGCATGAATCCTAATGTGTGAATAGATGTCTTGTCGTCGAACACAAGGGAAACCACCCAGTCGATGACCAATGATGAAGTGTCAACTGTTGGGTTCAAGGTTACCTACCAATGATGAAAGTAGGGCTAGAGTGCATGATATGACTACAATATCATGTGATTCTGAGACAAATTGAGGGTATGGACAACATGCAAAGTCCATATTTATGAGGAGTGGTCGACACAGGTTGATAGACTTCCTTTGAACAAGAGCATGAGATATATGGAAGACTCTGGCATCATAGAATTAATGATGAAACCATGAGATGCAGGAGGCATCAATAAAACTCTCTATAGGGTCTGGAACATTAACCAGTCGATAGAGAAGACTCTGTGACGAGCTCAACTTCCCAAGGCCATGCTAATCCAAAAATTATGATAAAAAATGGACTCAATAACTTTATTCTCTATTCAAAGGTGACATGATTGTTGCCAACAAAAGATAATACTCCCTTCATGCCTGTATTTTTTTGTTTTTTCATAGACAAATGAATGTTATGATATAGAGGAGGAAACAAGTGTCCCAAGTAAGAAAAACTAGTTCCAACAGTGGAACATACCTATGCTCAATGCAAGGAGATGCATGTGGGAGATGGACACTCGGGGGAATGTTCCCTCCAAGGTATAGGGTGTCAAATTGCGAAGGATGTAAACAAGGCTCTGCTTGGTTGAGGATGCAAAAACTGCTGAGGCAAACGGTTTATAACGCAAAGCGAGAACTGACTATAGGCTCAATACTGCAAGCAAGGGCATGAGATGCAATCACAACTTAACACCAAAAATGTCCTTTTTCATGACTTTTAGTCTACTTGGTGTGAAAAAGGGATAAACTTGTGCCAAATAGACGTCTTTTCAAATCCAATTTATGAGTGTGAAAGAGACAAGTTCACTCATAAATCTTTTCACTTTTTGATAATGAGTCAGATAAGAGCATAACTAAGACTCATGACCTTTCAAGTCCAATTTAACGAGTGTGAAAGTGACAAATCACTCAACAATCTTTTCTCTTTTTGAAGATGAGTCGGAAAAGAGCTTAACTTGGACTCATGTGGGAGCTTCTAGGCGGCAAGTCATGGGGGAGGCCAAGGCTCCCATGCTGGACTTCTACGGAATGTTAGTATCTTACGAATAGCTGACATAAGCTTAGAAAAACCAAAATCTCTCCAAGTCGAGGAGGATAAAATACTAGCAGAGGATATAGTCTCTGTGATATATCGAATAATGTCCCTTACTGGAAAGGACATAGGCGGGGGCATCGGATACCCCATAAGACTATCCCAATTGAAGGGGATCTCCTCAAGGCTCGGAGGGAGAGAACTCAAGGAAAGTAAAACTATCTCGCGTTCAGAAGGTGCAGGATTAGGAATGCTGACGACATGGTTGAAGGATGCATGACCCTCCGCGAGGAGTGTAGGATTGACCAGATATTGCACCAGTACGACCACCTCTTAAATTCTAGGTTGAAGAGGATGCATGATAACAAGGATAGGGAGTGCACTACCCTCGATGACAGGGGTGTGGTCAGAAGATGATTGCAACGACATTACTGTCATGCCAATAAAAGGAGAAACAGGGTGTGGGGAAACCACAAACGCCTCATAATTTGAAGGGCCCTTAGGTGAGCCCCATGCTTTTGGTATCCCAACAATAGCTGGACAAAAACAAGTAAGTTGATATCCTTCTCAAGTTCTACAAAGGAATTTAGGTTTATGTCTAAGACCTCTAGGCTTCTCGATACCCCCAACGTCGTTCATAACAGCTAGTGACATGCTCTCAACATGACTGGCAGAGGTGAGAGAGTCATCTCCTACATGATGTATAGAGGTTGGAGATGCGATATGGATATGACTCATCGCAACTGGAGTGATGCCCCCAACATGACTATCAGAGGCTAGGTGTGGGTTGTCAATATGAACTGCAGAGGTCATCAACCCATCTCCAACATGACTGGCAGAGGTTGGTGATGGAGCTCCTTTATAACTTGCAGTGACTAGACTAGTGGTGGGTTGTGGCATTTGATAGCAAGGTATAGGGAAATATTGACTTTGAAACATTGTAGGATAAGAAGGATCTTGGTTTACCCCCTATCCCTATTCAGAAAGGTAGTATCCTCTTCCTAATTGATTCGAAGAGGTGTGTACGGGCATCATCATTGAAGTTTGCGAAGAGATGAAAGTATGATAAGGACTATTCGAGTGAGGATGCATGTTGCCCACTTTGTGAAGGGGCTCCATAAAGAGGGTAGCCCGAACCGTAAAACTGATTCTCCCCGTATGAATTACTTGGGGATATATGAGGACCTGTCATGGGAAAGGTGTTCGAAGGAACTGACATGGCAGACGAAGGATACATGAATGGGGTGTAATAAGTAGAATAGGTACCCATCTGAGGGTTAGTTCCTGGAAGAGAATAGCTAGGACTAGATCTGTAAGAGGGGAGGTTCCAACCTCCCATCGTGAAAGTTGGTTGAGGTACATGACTCATATCAGACGAAGACAAAGGCATCAGAGCCATGGTGCCCCCGGATCCAATGCTAAGATTCATTTAAGTGGACCAGGGAGAGGATTGCAAGGGTGAAGGCATATCAAACTAAGTGCCATAGTTATGCATACCATTATGAAAAGCGGAAGGATTCATTCCCATGAAATGAGTATGCATCATGGGGTGGGTATCTATAAACGAGGGAGCCAAAGGAACTCCACTATCCATGATAATGAAAACTCAGTATAGACTCTTAAGGCCAACTAGTAATCAAAGACCACACCAAAAGTCAAACAACCAATATGCATACAAATGGGGTAAAGTGGCTAAGAGTGGCCTCCCTCCCTAAAGAAGGTATGTCTCGCCCAAGAGGGGCCTGAGACTCCCTGCTAAAGATCAGAGGTAACATAATCAGTTATAAGGGCCCTCATGGGCTTAACAACTAGTCAATCAGATCCCCCCGAATAGGTAATCCTCCATAAAGGTTGTGTGTTGTCCGACCCTTATCTAACCCAGGGTACCTACAGAATAACCCCTGCAAGTAACCTATGTGGCACCTAAGTCAAGCAACTAATAGACCATTGTATAACAGATGCACAGGAGAGCAGTCGTAAGTCAAGTCCACCATATGGGCAGGGTATCAAATCCCTAAACCTTGAAAGTAACACCTCTCATAGAGGTAAAGGCACTAGCAAGATCCCTAGATATGAATAGATCCCCAAAAATATCTCTAACACTAAGAAGGTATCGGGGGAATATCCCTTCAACCGACCTCGCACAACCTCGTGATTAACTTCGGTGTGAGTGGAGCCTCCTGATATTACCAATTATACAATGGATTTCTCCACTTCCTTTCTCATACGCATATGTTGATTTAATTGCCTTGGAGAAGTTTACTCACAAAATCCTATTCCAAGGCACTAAATCTTAATCTAGTTTGTGCACCCTAGAAAATAAAATCGTGATTAATTAATTTTAAATTATAACGTTAATTTTAGTGGCCATGATTACTCAAAAATGTATGGTAGTGAAACTCATGATGTTATGACTCTGCAAGAAAAGCAAATATGAAGACAAATATTGTATAATTTTATCACATCCAATAGCATAATCCATTAATAAACATGACAAATACACCCATGGAATAATAATTCAAATATTTGCAAGATATCAATTGGACGGGAAAAGAGTATTTCTATTAATATATGATCAGCAGAAGTGAAAATGTTACAGACTTCTGTGTCGCCACGGTTCAGAACTGAGAAAATAAGTTCCTTCTAGATGGGCCTCCACCACTTCAATCCTCCACCAAAGACAAGCTCATAAGAGAGAAATAATGAGGTTCTCAATCAATAAGGGAAGATATTGGGGTCTGAACACTATGTTCAGACTAAAAGGACAATGGGATGCAAACTCAATATGAAGTAAATAATTCCTCTAGAGTAACTTTGCTCTCAAAGTTGAATTCTTTCTCCTCTTTCCATAGCTCATAATTGGCCCATTTATAGCCTTCAAAATGTAACTGAAGGGTCGAGGCAGAACATTTTCGGTATATGGAAGGCCAAGGATCATAGATCTTCTGTCGTGACATGGAAATCTGACATTTAATTTTCATTTTCTAACACAAATCTCGATGTACGTGGGTTGTAGTGGAGCAGCCTGTGTATACACATGTTGTATAGTAGGCAAGATGCGTACATGTGGAAACTTATTTATTTTTGGCTCTGGATTTTACAAACAGGGAAGCTAAGTCTGCATGGGGAAATGGAAAAAGGCCTTCTGTGTAAGATTGCATAGGGTGAGGCAAATATTGCTATAACACAAAGTTCATCTAAGTCATCTGTTTGTTGAGGAAAAGTGTCAGCAGATCTTCCACTTCGGAAGATAGTCACTTCAGAGGAAGCAAGGGCAGAGAGTTTGAAACTCCCGAAGCTCAAAGAACAAAGTTAATTGTAGCCATTGATCAAGAGACACCACCAAGGTCACAAGATCGACGATAGTGGTTAATTTCGGGGATAGAAAGTGATCGGGTTTTAAAAACCTTAGAGCAGGCTGCAATCATACCCACGGTATTTCCAAAAGGATATGTGGCAACTAGTAGTGAATTGTGGAGAGAAAAGGGGTGTGGTCTCAAACCACTATTGGCCACCCCACAATCACGTTCTTATGTGAGTTCATAGCTCGAGGTCACATGTGAAGGAAAGGACCTAGCGAGGGGAGCTAGTGTTTGTTATTTAAATTCTTCAAAGAGGCCAGGAAAGAGCCCGTGGGTTTGACATAACCTGCACTTTGAAGGAAAGGGGACCTATGTAAATAGTTGGGGTCTAGCAAAGGCCCGAAGAGTCGATTTGACTCCTTGATTTGAATGATCCTAGACCGGGAGGTCGCGCAACCCTAAGGAGAGAAGGGGATCTACATTAGTGCATCAAGCCTAGATTATTCATCTCAAACTTAGGATTCAATGTTTGTTTTCATTAAGCAATGAGTCTCTCTAAACAAGTGAGGAAAAGGTCATCCACATATAGGACAAAGATTAAACACTTGTTGCCAACAATACGATAAAATAGGTTTTGATGGGTGTTCTATATGCACTAAAAACCCTCAATTAAATTTTCAACCCGGGGTAAGTAAACTTAGAGTTGTAGCAAAATATATGCCAAAGGTAGAAGGGCTAGTGGTAGTGTAGTCTAACTAAGGAAGTGGCTATCTAAAAGCTAATCTATTCAAGTAAAGCTATCTAATGAGAAAACCCTACTAAGAAACTTTAAACTATACAACCTAAGTACTTTTGGACCAAGGATTGATGGATAGTTTTAAGAAGACAAGTAAAAACCCTACTTGAAGCAAACTAGTTCATAACAATAAGCAAAAGCAACTATTAAGCATAACAATAAGCAAATAACAAAATCAAACTACTTTAATTTTCCTACCTAAATTCAATGAGCAATTACCCTATGAAAGCAAGTAAATAATCAAGCAAGAAATTATTCTATTAAAGCAAGTAAACAAGTAAGCAAAACAACTAGCTAACCTATTAAAGCAAGTAAACAACTAACTACTCTAAGATAACTTCTACTGCAAGTAATCTAATTAAAACTTCTCATTGAACAACTATCTAGCCTAAGAGGCAAGTGGACTGTATTCTTAATTCAATCTTCAAAGCTATTTCTATTTCATAAAATGAAATATATTTAATTGAAAGCAAGAAGGACTAACAACTAACCTTTAATCTATGATAAGCAAACTACTCTTTAATCTATCAAAATGAAAGACTATCTATCCTACAACAACAATAAAACTATCTTCTAATCTATGAAAGAAAGAAACTATCTTTTAACCTATGAAAACAAGAAAACTATATCTTCTTATCTATGAAAGCAAGAAACTATCTTTTAACCTATGAAAACTCAAATATAGTGTTGGTGGTTGTGTGAATGTCTCTGGTGTCATATAATATCTCGATGGCACTTGACAACAAAATATAATTCAAGAAGTATAAGCTCAATACTGATCTCAATAGAAAAGTGAAAGGTATGGATTAAACAATCCAATGAAAATTTAGCCATTACGGAAACAATGTTAAATACCCTGCATATTAATGGAATTATTACTCATGTATTAACCATCAACAATATAACGAGATTTTAATTGTACTTCTATGCTAGGTAAGCAAAATTTATAACTAAATTCAACCATTAGCTAAGAAATATAATTGCAATCTAATCCTAGGAAAGAAAGTACATAAAATGAAACTATGCTATATCTATTCTAACAATTCAAAGTGCTAGAAGGAAAATGCTTAAAAACAAAAATTAAAGCATGACATATACAAATTAAACTAACGAATACATTAACTAACAACTAGTTAAACAAGATCTATGTAAAAATGGAATAAGCAATCTATAATTAAAAACTGAAATTAATCCTATCCATCCATCAAATCCTTGTTAAAGAAGACATGCAATAAAACTCTGTTCTATTCTATTTCAAACTCTATTTTGAATTTAATTCTAAAAGCATAAATAAAACACAATCTAATATCTAATTACGCTGAAAGGTGTATACCTATTGGCAAAGGGCACGATTAATGACCTTTTAATCTAAAATTTTAATCTGATGGCTAACAATTGAAGATGTTGGCATATTCTTAGTCATCCTCCCAAATCAATGAATGTGATTTAATTTTCATAACTTCCTTGTATTTCTGAATGCATCCATTAACCTGTTTACTTTTTAACGTTTACCTAATCATATTAAGAAATTACTGTAGCACCATATAATTGCCACGTTTGGATTATTAACGAGCACTACTTCAACTTCCTCCTCAGCTGTCTGTGCGTCTTAGCTATCCGCGCATTTCATATTCGATGGCCGACCCACCTATTACATGAGCATGGAGCATTCCATTTTCGAGCGTGTGTGTCCAGGAGGAATCCATGTTTGCATTATACACAGAGACATCAAATGATATAACTAGCACAACCGCTAATTACCAGCCGATACCTTTCGGCATTCTCAGCCACGAGTTAGCGGTTGTGCTAGTTGCACATGGGGTTAGTCTATGAATTTGCAACTTCATTCCTAACTACAAGATCAATGCATACTAATACAACCCTTCATAATAACCTGCAAAAGAGAGTTAAAATGATTAAACTACAACAACAAATTAATTAGCAATGGAAAAATAACAATGCATATACAGGAAATAAAAAAGGCATCTAAACTATAAAATGCATAAATAACTTAAATAACAGTTATCAGACTATTGGTGGACCCCCCAACAATTCGTGGTCACTTCCTAGAGGCACACCACGAACTCAACAAATCGATTCCACCATTCAAACTCAAAAACAAAGTTTCTATATAATCTGGCAATGAAAAATGGCAAAACAGAGTAAAATCGTGTTTGTCTCCAATACACTGGTTCTTCTACTACTTAACTTCTATTTGACCACCACGGTGGTATTTATAATATTTATAGATCAAGTGGTCGACCACAGGAAGGTCGAACCACTTCTAAAATCGGAAAATTACATTAATGGTGCCCTAACTGCCGAAATAGAGCGAGCCAATAATCGCCCTGCTTAACAACTTAAACTAAGTTGTCAAGAGTTCAGTAGCTGGAGGGGGAAAGCATGAGAAAAACCTATGTTCCTGATTCTCCCACCACTAGCCACCAATACCATAACCGCCAAATTTCCCACCGTTTTTGTGCAGGATGCGGTGTTGGACAAAGTGTCGGACCGGGTACCAGATCGAGTATTGGAAGGAGTGTCGAAAGCAGAAACATGATGCGTTTTCGCCCTGTAACACCAAAAAACTTGAATTAGATCCTTGGGAACATAAAAACGTGATCAATTATACTCAATATCAACATTAAACACGAATCATACGTACCTAGTGTAGATCATACCGTTTTAGCACAAAATTCTTCAAAAAGCTTCTGCAAAACATGAAAAACACATATGTACATTCACCAAAAGTGTCTAATAACTGTCATAAAATTGATCATATCTCAGGCCCAACAAGTTTGGATCATCAACATTCTTGTTGAAGCCCAAACTCATCAATAATCCATCCATTTTCTCATACCAAGCACGAGGTGCTTGCTTTAGACCATATAGGGCTTTCTTCAACCTGCACACATGAAATTTTTCATTGTGTATAACGAATCCTTCTGGCTTCTCAATATAATCTTGTTCCTCAATATCACCATTGAGAAAAGTTGTTTTTACATCCATCTGATGTAGTTTCCAACCCATGGATGTAATTAGTGCAATGATAAAATGGATGGAAGTGTATCGGGCTACTGGACCAAATGTATCATCATAGTCAACTCCCTCTAGTTGTGAGAACCCTCTGAATACAAATCTCGCTTTGTATTTCTATATGATTCCATCAGATGCATGCTTGATTTTATAAATCTATTTGGAAGTCACTATAGAATTCCCTTTTTTCATGGCATCTTTCCATACCTGTTCACTTGTAGCTTCTCCATGGTAAGAAGGTTTAGAGTCAATGATGTGGCTCATGGCTGAAAGGTAGCTCAAAAATCTCTTTGGTCTCTTGCTCTCTTGGGATGTCCCTTGAAGGGTTGTATGTCTCTCTGCTTCCTGTAGACTTTTTCAAGCCCAAGCAGGCCTTTTATTTCCTACTGCAATATCTCTGGGCATATCAATTGGAGCAACTGGATCAGTTGGAACAACATGATCAACTGGAATATTGTTTGTCTCCCTCTGAACTGCTGAATGGGGAGAAGGTATTGTCTCACTGTCAATTTCCATTTGATATTCTCTAGATCTTTGGAAGGCTTTCTCTTCCTCAAAAGAAACATCTTTGCTTATCTCAATTTGTCTCTGGCAAGGACTGTAGATCCGATATGCCTTCGAAGATTCACTGTATCCCACAAATGTACCCGTTCTCCCTGAAGGGTCTAGCTTTAATCTCTTCTCTTTGGGTAAATGAAAATATATCGGGCACCCAAATATCCTAAAGTGTCCAATCTCAGGCTTCACTCCGGTGAAAGATTATTTTGGAGTTATGTTCAAAATATGATGATGAATCATGTTCTGAACATATACTACTGTCATACATGCTTCTGCACATAGAGTCATAAGTAGACTCTGATCATGTATCATTGCTTTGGTTGCCTCGATGATAGTTTTGTTCTTCCTCTCTACAACCTCATTTTGATGAGGGTTGTAAGGATATATGAATTTCCTCTTGATCCATTCTTCAATACATAATTTGTTGAAATCCTTGGAGCTGTATTCTCCTCCATTATCTGATCTTAGTACCTTGATCTTTCTTCTGGTTAGGTTCTCAACCCGAGCTTTGAATTCTTGAAATTTTGCAAGGAATCCATCCTTGTTCTTCAGGAAGTAAATCCAATTTTTTCGATAGTGATCATCTATGAAGAGTACATAGTACAAATATCCATTCAGAGAGGCAACAATCATTGTTCCACGCACATCTGAATGTATCAAGTCCAATATTTCCTTGGATCTATTGTCACTGCTCAAGAAGGACCCTTTAACATTTTTTCCAAGAGCACATCCTTTGCAAACACCTTTATGTTGAACCTACATCTATGGAAGTCATGTTACCATTTTCCCTAGAGTTGGGAGAGATCTGTAATGAATGTGAGAAAGTCTCCTATGCCATAGCTCACTTAAATTGATAGTGTCATGTAACACGGCCTGGACTGGTCTAATGGTCAATATGTATAAGTTTCTTTATCGAACACCAATTACTTTGGCATAATTTATATGTGAGTTTTTATTCCATGCAATAACTCTTCATTCTGAAAAGGTAACCTTGTAGCCTTTGTCTTCTAAGGCAAAAATGGAGACAAGGTTCCTCTTCACCCCGGGTACATATAGTACTTCAGTTAGTTGAAGCTGCATATCAGAATCTAGTTGGAAGGTAGAATTTCCAACCCCTTTCACATTACATATGGCATCGTCTCCAAGGACAACATGTAGATTTCTCTCTTTCTCAACAAAATTAGTCAGGTGATATCTAAAACCGGTCATGTGCCTGGAGGTACGAATGTCAATTAACTAAGTATTGTCATTGGTGGGGACCATACCTGAGAGTGTCAAAATGTTGATGTCTTCATCTCTTTGAAGTCTTGGCTTCTAGGAACTGAGTTTGCTTGATCCACCAAGCTTATCTTCCATAATGGTTTTGTTCATCATATATATATATATATATATATATATATATATATATATATATATATATATATATATATATATATATATATATATATATATATATAGATTCTTCCCAAACCCTTGTCAACTGGACTAGAAAATCTAATGGCTAGGCTAGGCTAGCAACTTTAGGCTGTTTTGGGCTTATGACTGGAAACAATAAGCCTTGAAAGATAGAATAACACTAGTGAGATGAAGAGCTTCTTCAATGAGTTGTAGAAACCATAATTCTGAAATTTCTGCAGAAAATTGTGAAACCCAAGAAACCCTAGGGCTAAAAAATAAAAATTCTTGAAAATGCAATCTAAAGCTTGTTGGAGGTGCATTGAAAGCGATCATACACTCCTATGCACGTTTTATCCATGTCGTCCAAATATTAAGTGTTGGAACACCTTAGAAAGGAGGGTCATATGGATTTTCTAAAAACCCTAGGAGGGTCTTCCGGTTCTGTAGGAGAAAGAGGATGATTGGTAGATGCTTGTGCAATGGGTTCTTCAAGACCTATGCTCTGATACCATGTTGATTTTTCATTAATCTAGGCTCAAGCATGAGGTTTATTCCAATTTTATCATTTTACTTGAACCATAGACAATTGTAGTTACACCATAAACAATTTGTTGCAGCAACTAAGATCACAAGAATAAATACCATGCACAAGTACACAAGAAGTATCCTAGGAATCCCTTCTCAACAAGGGAAGAAAACCCAACCAACCCTTTTTTATATTCTTCAAGAGAAGACCTCCCACACCATAAACCTAGCATACAAAAAGATTCTCACAAAACCTAGAAGGATAACACCCAAGAGAGGTGCGCACTTCAGCCCAAGAACAAGTACTTGCTGAAATTTCCAAACTCACACTTGTGTTATGTTTCCTCAATGGGGAAAATACCTTTATTTATATTAGCCTTGACATATCAAAAGTAGTGTCTATTGGAAAAACAAAGCCGAACTGAATAAATCAAAATATAATTAATAATTACCATATTAATTATCTTTCACTTTATGGTGGGGCCGACCTGTACCCTTTACATCACAAATAGGGTTACAAGTAAGTCTGACTCTTGGACAATATAGCAAGGGATCTCATACACCTACTAGTGCTCAGCCACTAGGGGAACGCCCACCTGTGCTCATCCACAAGGACTTCCAAGTCTCTATCTCGCTATGTCTCACAAGAGAATCATCATAATACACACTCACTAATGTGCAACCACTAGGATCATGCCCACCTGTGCTCAACCACAAGAACGTCCTACTCAAAAGATCTCTATATCAATGTGTATCATAGGAGAATCATCTAGAGTATCACATCATCTAAACTCTCTGCATAGAGGAGACCGGTACATCATTTCATCTCCATCTCAGAGAGAACGACACACCCAACTCATGGGCTTCCTCACCCCACATAGGGGCACAGAGCGTTCCATCTCCATATCATAGAGGAACCACACACCCATATCATGGGCACACCCAACTCATGGGCTTCCTCACCCCACACAGGGGCACACAACATTCCTTATCTATCTCAGAGAGGAACCACACACCCATCTCATGCGCACACCCAACTCATGGGCTTCCTCTCAGGCTGACTCACTCAGTGTATGTCTTGGAGGATGTATCACGCAACTGTAATCATCAACACTCCCTCTTAGATAGGAAGCCATTCTCCACTACAACAAGTCTCTCATGGAAGTACTCAAACTTCGTCTTGGGAAGTGGTTTGGTGAATATGTTTGCAATCTTCTCATGGGTAGGAAGGTAATGCACATGTATTGTTTTCCTCTACACCACGTCTCTGATATAGTGATATTTTATCTCAGTGTGTTTCGATCTATCATGAAACACATCATTCTTAGGTAGATTCACTCAACTATGGTTATCACAATTAATATTATTAGGATCCATCTCATGATCAAATAAGTCTATCAGAAGCTTGTGAAGCCACACTGATTCACGGACTGCCACACTCAATGATATGTACTCTGCCTATGTGGTACTCAATTCCACAGAGCTTTGTTTCCTGCTACAGCAGGAAACCATGGAAAACCCTAAGGTAAACCAACAATCGAAGGTGCTCTTTTGGTCCACTTCACTCCCTGCCCAATCTGCATCGACATATCCCTGCAAGCACAAGTCCACACTGGAGGCGTATCTCAGGCCATATCCAATTGTTCCTTGTAGGTATCTCAATACATGTTTTGTTGCTATCCAGTGATTCTATCTCGATTGACTCATGAACTGGCTAAGCACATCACTACATATCATATATCAGGTCCGGTGTTAACCATATACATCATTGATCCAATCAATTGTCTGTACAAGTGTTGATCAATCTCACATGAATCAACATCATTCGTCTTATTCAAAGCCATCACCATAGGTGTAGGCATGGATTTTCATTCTTTCATACTGAACTTTTTCAAAATTTCCACTGTATATTTTCCTTGACTTGGGAAAATATCATCTGTCCTTTGCCATACTTCTAGTCCCAAGAAGTAGTGCATCGTGTTAAATTTGGCAGTTTCGATGGTCATTCTCCAATGAGAGGCCAAATGGGCCACCCTGAGCCTAGCCAGGGAGATTTAGAGAATCAACCAATCTTGTGAGGTATTGAAAAAATCCAAGGGGAACGTACAACCTCTTTGATTCAAACCAAAATTCAGGACGAACAAGATGCAATGTGAGTCTAATGAAAAAGTCATGTGGAATGTACAACCTCTGTGAGCATAGACAGTCTAGTGTAAAATTCATGGGGAATGTACAACCTCTGTGAGCATAGACAGACTAGTGCAAAAGTCAAGGGGAACGTACAACCTCTGTGAGCCTAATCAAGCCTTGTGAGCCATGAGCAAAAGTCAAGGCATCTAACAAACGTTAGGTTGAATATAAAATTCCTATGAGCTAGAAACAAACGATATTCCTAATATTGCAAATGATATAAATGTATTGATCTAGTGCATTGGCACGTGTAACATTATCCACCATGAAGAGAATTTTGAATTGCCTTGTAAAGAATCGAGTTGTAATTGAAGCCTCAAGTCTAGTTCTATTTTAGAACTAAAGTGTAATGCTGAGTTGTAACTGAAGTATTAAGTCTAGTTCTATTTTAGAACTAAAGTATAATGTTGAGTTGCAATTGAAGTCTTAAGTCTAGTTCTATTTTAGAACTAAAGTGTAATGTTGAGTTGTAACTGAAGTCTTAAGTCTAGTTCTATTTTAGAACTAAAGTGTAATGTTGAGTTGCAACTGAAGTCTTAATTCTAGTTCTAAGTTTGAACTAAAGTATGAAGCTGAGTTATGATTAAAGCATGCAAACAAGTTACTATTTAGAGCCTCTCCTCTTCCCCTCTTCAACCTATATAAGCAGAGGTCAAACCCTCTCTTCAACACGGTTTTGATATGCAGGTTAAGGGTGAAGCAATAGAGGAGCATATCAGTGATAAATAGGCAACATACCAAAGAAGCATATCAATGTTGTATATCAACAATAGATGCTGCATATCAGAGGCGTATATCAACAACATTTTAGTGTTGTATATCAACAATAGAAGCAACATATCAGAGGTGTATTTCAGCAAGGTCTCTTAGGTCTTTGTCAGGTCAAAGTCAGCTTGGAAAGATATTTAAGAGCAGAACAGTCATGGTGGATATTTGTAAGTGATATTACATTATTAATGCAATAAAGAATATCGTTTGCTGGGGTTTTTCTCCCTGTACAGGGTTTCCCAGGGTATGTGTTGTTGATGTGCATGCTTAGTTATCTACATAGTTATTGCTATTCGGTTATGATTTGGTATTTTTGAAGTGTATTATGATGGAATCAAAGTATTGAAGAAAATAAAATAATCAATCCGCATAAGAAATCAAGCTCATAATTTAACAAGGTATCAGAGCATAGGGTGTGTTAAACGTGTTGAAGTGCAGCAACAGGTACACACAGATCCAAGCTAGCTTGATTAAGTTTCCAGTGTGAAGTCCATGTCATCCTCCATTTCAGTTAGGGTCGAGGATAGGTTCGAAGGAGCTACCAACTTCAATGTGTGGAAGCTCCGGATAACAAATATCATACATGAGCATGATCTTGAGCAATATGTGACCATAGTGGTGGAGGAACCCACGAATAATGCAGGAAGAGAAGCCTTCAGAAAGATTCAAGCAAAGGCCAAGCGAATCATCTTTGACTCAGTCAAAGATAGTATAATTCCTGCAATGACTTCGTTAATGACTGCCAAGGACTGTATGGATACCTTGGTGAATCTATATGAGAAACAAGCTCCAAGTCGGAAGAGGACACTTAAGAACAAGCTTAAGTATTTGAAGATGGAGAAAGGTGAATCAATGGCATCTTTCTATTCCAGGATAGCCCAGATCAAAGATCAATTTTTTTTCACAGGGGTGATAGTGGACGATGATGATTGCCATTTTTTACGGTCTTCCTCCTTCATGGGAGACCTTCTTATCCGGTGTAAGTGGGAGAGAGATTCAGCCCACATTTGAGAGTTTATGGCATGATTGCCTCCAGGAGGAGAGTCACACAACTACCAAGAGCGAGCCAACGAAAGAAGAGCACTCAACTTTAGCATCAAGATTCAAGGGAAAGAATAAAGGCACTTTTCAGAAAGGCTCTCAGAGGAATCCAAACACCAAAGGTACATTCAAAGGCAAGAATATTGATACATCTAAAATTAAATTCTTTAGTTGTAATAAGTTGGGTCATTTTTCTAAAGATTGTTGGTTTAGAAAGAAATATCCTAGGAAAGGGAAACATCATGCCTCAACTACTGAGGATGATGAATTCAAAAGAAATAAGAAAAGTCCTTCTAATGAGAAATAAAATAGAAAAAAATATTACTTCGTTTCTGCCTTATCCAGTTCATTTTTGACAGGACCGAAAACTTGGTTAGTAGACAATGGTGCATCAAAGCACATGAGTTCAAGGAGATCCTCTCAGATTTTGAGACAAAATCTTTTGCAGGGCATGTTGAGCTTGGGGATGAAAAATGTTACAAGATAGGAGTAGGCTCTATCTCCTTCAGATTGGAATCTGGGGCTAGACTTCATGTTGATGAAGTATTAGATGTTCCAGGGCTCAAGAAGAATCTAATATCAATTACAAACCTTGAGGAAAAGGGATATTGGGTGATCTTCAAGGACAAGAAGGCACTACTATGGGCTAAAGGTAGCCACTTAAGTACAAAAGAACCCATTGGAACTCGCAGTAGAGGATTGTACGTCGTGTCAGGACAGTCAATTCAGGCATTGGTGCATGATTCAACTAGCTCCAACGAGTTGTGGCATAGAAGACTTGGACATCTTCATTACAAAGCTCTTCTATATCTATAGAACATGGTATGTGGCATGCACTTTATTTCTATAAGTAAAAATGAAATTTGTAAGGGATGCATGACACATTTGATCAATTCAAAGAGTATAAAGCCTTTATTGAAAAGCAAACAGGGAAACACATCAAAATCCTTAGAACATGATATGGAGGAGAGTTTGAATCTCTCCAGTTTGAGGATTTATGCAAGTCAACAGGAATCAAGAGATAGTTGACCATGCCATATAATCCTCAGCAAAATGGAGTTGTTGAGAGGAAAAACATGACAATTTGTGAGTCAATGAAAGCAATGATGTTTGACCAAGATCTGCCAAATTCTTTATGGGAAAAAGCTACCTCCATTGCCGTGTATATTCAGAACATTTGTCCACATGTTATCTTGAAGGACAAGACTCCTGACGAATTCTTCTCAAGGATCAAACCTGAAGTAGGGCATCTAAGGATATTTGGGTGTCCTGTGTATATTCATGTCCCTAAGGAAAAGAGGACAAATATGGAACCTTCAAGCAAGAAAGGGGTTTTTGTGGGGTACAGTGAGAAATCCAAGGCTTACAAGATTTATGTATGAGGTCAGAGGAAAATACAGGTAAGCAGAGATGCAAATTTCCATGAGGAAGCTGCATTTAAGAAATCCAGAGAGCTTTAGCAAGAATCATAAGCAGTTCAACCAACTTCACCCTCTTATGAAAATGAAGAGTCGGATGATTAGAGGGAGGAACCTCTTGAAGGGCCAAGTGATGAGACCCTAGAACCTGCTAAAGTGTTAGAAAGAACTCTTGAAGAACCTCCAGCCAAAAGGAAGCCAGGGTGGCTTAAAGAAATAGTGCAGGAAGCAGAAAGGATAGTTTCTCCCAAAGGAACTTTCAAGGAAAGGAAGAGGCCTCATAGGTTTGGAGGATATGTTGCACTGATGAGAAGCATTAGTGATGCCGAACCTTCTTCATTTGAAGAATAAAATAAATTAAAAGTATGGAAGGATTCCATGCTTGAGGAATACAGGTCTATTATAAAGAACAATGTTTGGGACATTGCGTCGAGGCCAAAAGACAAATCAATGGTTTCTTCTAATTGGATCTATAAGATCAAACATGCAGTTGATGGAAGTATAGAAAATTTCAAAGAAATATTTGTTGCCATAGGCTTCACTCAGAAAGAAGGAATCAACTATGAAGAGACTTTTTCCCCTATAGCCAGGTATACCTCCATTCGAACTATTATTGATTTAGCTTCCGTTCTTGGTTGGAAGCTACATCAAATTGATGTAAAAACAAAATTCTTGAATGGAAAGATTGAACAGGAGGTGTTTGTGGAACAACCACATGGTTTTGTACTACATAACAAAGGCAATCATCTATGCAAGCTAAGGAAGGCCTTGCATGGTCTTAAGTAGGCTCCCATAGTTTGGTATGATAGGATTGATGGATTTCTTAAAATCTCGGGCTTTCAAAAAAGTGATGTTGATGCAAATCTGTACTTCAAGGTAAGAGGTAACCAACCTATTATATTAATCATGTATATTGATGATCTCTTTCTGACATGAGATAAAGGGTTAATAGCCTGGTGTAAGAGGGAGATAACCTTGGAATCTGAGATGAAAGACTTAGGCTTGATGCATTACTTTCTAGGATTGGAAGTGTAGCAAAGACAGGGTGAGATATTTCTGGCACAAGGAAAATACATAATGGATGTACTAAATAGGTTTGGTATGATGGATTTCAAATCCATGTCATTTTCCGATGGTTACCAACTTGAGGAAGCTGCATGATTCTGATACAGGTTCAGATTTGGTGGATCCCACCATGCATAGGCAGCTGATTGGATCATTGATGTACATGATCCACACTATGCCAGATATATGCTATACAGTGATTGCAATGAGTCAATTCATGACTGAACTGAGACAGAGACACTGGGTGGCAGTAGAGCACATATTGAGATATCTCAAACGAACCATTACTTGTGATCTGAGATATACATCCAGTGGTGGTTTATTTATGCATGGGTATGCAAATGTTGATTGGGTAGGAAGCCCAATGGATTGGAAGAGTACCTTCAGATACTGCTTCGGTTTAGGATCCGCTATGATCTCTTGGTCAAGCCGGAAGTAGGGATCCATTGCACAGAGTACAATAGAGGTTGAGTACATTGCAGTAAGTGATGTTAGCAAGGAAGCAGTATGGCTCAGAAAATTGGTTTCTGGGTTGTTTGGTGACAAGCTCAAGATGATGGTGGTTCACTGTGATAATCAAAGTTGCATAAAATTGACAAAGAACCCGATATTTCATGACATGTGAAAACATATTGACATGAGGAACCACTACATCCAAGACTTGGTCTAGAGAAAAACTATAAAGTTATAGTACATAGCCACGAGCGAGAAGGTAGATGATATCCTGACCAAGCCTCTTACCTTGAGACAGTTTGTGAAGCTGAGAGGAAAGCTTGATGTGGCTGAGAATGACTCCCTTGTTGAGAGGGAGTGTTAAATTTGGCAGCATCGACAATCATTCTCCAATGAGAGGCCATATGGACCACCCTGAGGCTAGCCGAAGAGATTTGGAGAATCAACCAGTCTTGTGAGGTATTGGCAAAATCTAGGGGGAACGTACAACCTCTGTCAGTCAAACCAAAAGTCAGGACGAACGAGATGCTATGTGAGTTTAATGCAAAAGTTAGGTGGAACGCACAACCTCTGTGAGCATATATAGTCTAGTGCAAAAGTCAGGGGGAACGTACAACCTCTATGAGCATAGACAGACTAGTGCAAAAGTCAGGGGGAACGTACAACCTCTATGAGCCTAGTCAAGCTTTGTGAGCCATGAGAAAACATCAAGGCATCTTGCAAAAGTTAGGTTGAATATAAAATTCCTATGAGCTAGAAACAAACGATATTCCTAATATTGCAAATGATATAAATGTATTGATCTAGTGCGTTGGCACATGTAACATTATCCACCATGAAGAGAATTTTCAATTACCTTGTAAAGAATCGAGTTGTAACTAAAGTCTCAAGTCTAATTCTATTTTAGAACTAAAGTGTAATGTTGATTTCTAACTGAAGTCTTAAATCTAATTCTATTTTAGAACTAAAGTGTAATGTTGAGTTGCAACTGAAGTCTTAATTCTAGTTCTATTTTAGAACTAAAGTGTAATGTTGAGTTGTAACTGAAGTCTTGAGTCTAGTTCTATTTTAGAACTAAAGTGTAATGTTGAGTTGCAATTGAAGTCTTGAGTCTAGTTCTAATTTCGAACTAAAGTATGAAGTTGAGTTATGATTAAAGCATGCAAATAGGTTACTATTTCTAGCCTCTCCTCTTCCCCTCTTCAGCCTATATAAGCAGAGGTCAAACCCTCTCTTCAAAACAGTTTTGATATGCAGTTTAAGAGTGAAGCAATAGAGGAGCATATTAGTGATAAAGAGGCAGCATACCAAAGAAGCGTATCAATGATGTATATCAGCAATAGAGGTTGCATATCAGAGGCGTATATCAACAACATATCAATGTTGTATATCAACAATAGAAGCATCATATCAGAGGTGTATTTCAGCAAGGTCTCTTAGGTCTTTGTCAGGTCAGAGTCATCTTGGAAAGATCTTTAATAGCAGAACATTCATGGTGGATATTTGTAAGTAATCTTACATTATTAATGCAATAAAGGAATATCATTTGCTAGGGTTTTTCTCCCTGTACAGGGTTTCCCCAAGGTATATGTGTTGTTGATGTGCATGCTTACTTATCTACATAGTTATTACTATTCAGTTATGATTTGGTATTGTTGAAGTGTATTAAGCTGGAATCGAAGTATTGAAGAAAATAAAACAATTAATCCACATAAGAAATCAAGATCATAATTTAACACATCAAGCCTAGATCCTTCATCTCAAATTTAGCAATCAATGTTTGTTTGCATTCAACATTGATTCTCTCTGAACCGGTGAGGAAAAGGTCGTCCACATATAGGACCAAGATTAAGCACTCATTACCAACAATGCGATAATATAGGTTTGGATCGAAAACACTCTTGGTGAAGCCCAAACTCATCAAGAATCCATCCATTTTCTCATCTTCAGCATGAGGTGCTTGCTTTAGACCATACATGGATTTATTCAACCTGTACACATGAGATTTTTCATTGTGTATAACGAATCCTTATGTATACTCGATATAAAAAATTTCCTCAATCTCACCATTGAGAAAGTCTACCTTTACATCCATCTGATGTAGTTTCCAACCCATGGATGCAACTAGTGCAATGATAGAATAGATGGAAGTGTATCGGGATACTGGAGCAAATGTCTCATCATAGTCAACTCCCTTTACTTGTGAGAACCCTCTGACTACAAATCTCTCTTTGTATTTCTCGATGCTTCCATCAGTTGCATGGTTGATTTTATAAATCCATTTGGAAGTCACTACAAAGTTCCCTTCTGGACTCAAAACAATATCCCATACATCATTTTTCAAGATAGAGTGATATTCTTCTGTCATGGCATCTTGCCATACATGTTCACTTGTATCTTCTCCATGAAAAAAAGGCTTAGATACAATGATGTGGCTCATGGTTGAAAGGTAGCTCGGAAATCTCTTTGGTCTCTTGCTCTCTCGGGATGTCCCTTGAGAGGTTGTATGCCCCTCTGCTTCCTGTAGAGTTTGTCGAGCACAAGCAGGCCTTTTATGTCCTACTACAATATCTTTAGGCATATCAATTGGAGCAAATGGAACAACATGATCAACTATAATAACATATGTCTCCCTCTGAACTGTTGAAGGGGGAGAAGGTATTGTTTCACTGTCAATTTCCATCTGAGATTCTATGGATCTTTGGAAGGCTATCTCTTCCTCAAAAGTCACATATCTTCTTATCTCAATATGTCTCTAACCATGAATGTATATCCGATATGCCTTCAAATATTCATTGTATCCCACAAATTTACCTTTTCTCCATGAAGGGTCTAGCTTGGATATCTTCTCTTTGGGTACATGAAACGATACTAGGCACCCAAATATCCTGAAGTGTCCAATCTCAGGCTTCACTCTAGTGAAGTATTCTTCTGGAGTTATGTTATTCAATATCTGATGAGGTCTCATGTTCTGAACATATATTGTTGCCATACATGTGTCTGCCCATAGAGTCATAGGTATACTTTGATCATGTATCATTTCTTTGGTTGTCTCGATGATAGTTTTGTTCTTCCTCTTTGCAACCCCATTTTGTTGAGGGTTGTAAGGAACTATGAACTCCCTCTTTAACCCTACTTCAATAAAAAAGTTGAAGAAATCCTTAGAGGTGTATTCTCCTCCATTATCTAATCTTAGTACCTTGAACTCTCTTCCGGTCAGGTTCTCAACTTGAGCTTTGAATTCTTGAAATTTTGCAAGGACTCCACCCCTGTTCTTCAGGATGTAAATACAAGTTTCCCGAGAGTGATCATCTATGAAGAGTACATAGTACAAATATCTATTCAGAGAGGAAACAATCATTGGCCCACACACATCTGAATGTATCAAGTCCAAGATTTCCTTGGATCTATTGCCACTGCTCAAGAAGGACCCTTTAACATTTTTTCCAAGAGAACATCCTTTGCAAACACCTTTATGTTGAACCTATATCTCTAGAAGGCCTGTTACCATTTTCCCTAGAGTTGGGAGAGATCTATAATGAATGTGAGCAAGTCTCCTATGTTATAGCTCACTTAAACTAATAGTGTCATGTAACACGGCCTAGACTGGTTTGATGATCAATCTGTATAAGTTGCTACACCAATTATTTTGGCATAATTTATATGTGAGCCTTTGTGCCATGCAAGAACTATTCCTTTTGAAAAGGTAACCTTGTAGCCTTTGTCTTCTAAGGCAGAAATGAAGACAAGGTTCCTCATCATCCTAGGTACATTTAATGCTTCACTTAGTTGGAGTTGCATATCAGAATCTAGTTGTAAGGTAGAAGTTCCAACCCCTTTCACATTATATTTGGCATCGTCTCCAAGGACAACATGTAGATTTGTCTCTTTCTCCACAAAATTAATTAGGTGATCTCTAAAATCGGTCATGTGCCTAGAGGCACCACTGTCAATTAACCAAATATTGTCATGGTGAAGAACATACCTCAAAGTGTTGAAATCTTGATGTCTTCATCTCTTTTAAGTCTTGGCTTCCAAGAAATGAGTTTTTTTTATCCACCAAGCTTGTCTTCCATCATGGTTCTATTCATCATATTTTTTTTTTAGATTCTTCCCAAACCCTTGTCAACTGGGCCAGAAAACCTAATGACTAGGCTAGGCTAGCACCTTTAGGTTTTGTTGGGATTATGACTGCCAAAAATAAGACTTGAAAGATAGAAGAACATTGGTGAGCTGAAGATCTCCTTCAATGAGTTGCAGAAACCCTAATTCTGAATTTTTTGCAGAAAATTGTGAAACCCTATAAACCCTAGGGCTAAAAAATCAAAATGCTCGGAAATGAAATCTGAATCTTGGTGGAGGTGCGTTGAAGGAGGCCGTACACTCCTATTCACTTTTTAGTCCCATCGTCCAAGTATTAAGTGCTGGAACACCTCATAAAGGAGGGTCATACAGATTTTTTGGAAACCCTAGGAGGGTCGTACAGTTCTGCGGGAGAGAGGAGATGACTGGTATATGCTTATGCAATGGGTTCTTCAAGACCTATGCTCTGATACCATGTTGATTTTTCATTAATCTAGGCTCAAGCATGAAGTTTAATCCAATTTTAGCATTTTACTTGAACCATAGACAATTGTAGTTACACCATAAACAATTTGTTGCAGCAACCAAGATCACAAGAAGAAATACCATGCACAAGTACACAAGAAGTATCCTGGTAAAACCTTCTCAACAAGGGAATAAAACCCAACCAATCATTTTCTATATTATTCAAGAGAAAGGCCTCCCACGCCATAAACCTAGCACACAAAAGGGTGCTCACAAAACCTAGAAGGATAACGCCCAAGAGAGGTGTGCACTTTAGCCCAAGAACAAGTACTTGCTGAAATTTCCAAACTCACACTTGAGTTATGTTTCCTCAATGGGGAAAATACCTTTATTTATATTAGAATAGACATATCAAAAGTAATGTCTATTGGCACAACAGGTATGACCTCAATAACTCAAAATATAATTAATAATTACCATATGAATTATCTTTTACAATAATTATCTTTCACTTTATGGTGGGGTCGACCTGTACCCTTTACATCACAAATAGGGTTACATGTAAGTATGAATCTTGGAAAATATAGCAAGGGATCTCATACACCCACTAGTTCTCAGCCACTAGGGGCATGTCCACCTGTGCTCAGCTACAGGAAATTCTAAATCTCTATCTCGTCATGTCTCATAGGATATCATTAGAATACACACTCACTAGTGCTCAACCACTAGGATAACGTCCTATTATGCTCAACCACTTGAATGTCCTACTCAACAGATCTCTATCTTACTAAGTCTCACAGGAGAATCATATGGAATATCACATCATCTCAACTCTCTGCACAGAGGAGACCAATACATCGTTTCATATCCGTCTCAGAGAGAACGACACACCAAACTCATGGGCTTCCTCACCCCACATAGGGGAACACAACATTCCATCTTCGTCTTAGAGAGGAACCAAATGCCCATCTCATGGGCACACCCAACACATGGGCTTCCTCACCCCACACAGGGGCACACAACATTCCTTCTCCATCTCAGAGAGGAACCACACACCCATATCATGGGAACACCCAACTCATGGGATTCCTCTTAGGCTGGCTCACTCATTCTGTGTCCTGGAGGATGTCTCATGCACCTGTAATCATCAACAAGAAGAAGGGTAAAGGGGAGCAATGGCAGAAGCAGGTAGCAACCTCTGCAGAAACTCAAATGAATGAGTTTGTTTCCAAGTTCGAGAAGGATTTCTCATTGGTATATTTCCTTTCTACTAGCATGATTATGAAAAATGCATGGTATGTGGACAGTGGTGCATATCGACATATGACATTAACTTGACTGTTTCTTTCTAGTTTGAAGAAGCAAGACTTAGGATTACAACTACAACAATACAACCTATCAAAAGAGGGTACAACTACAACAATATGACCTTCTTTGTTTCCTCCTTTTTCGGACAACAAACTACTCTTTTTGTCCTCTCTATTGATGTTTTGGTAGCTGCGAGAGGTATTAACCTCCATGGATAATCCTTTGACTAGAATAGAATATTTTGGAAGTAAGACTGAACATAAACAGATGTGTGGAAACCCTGGAAGACAAGTTAGCTCAATAGAATAAGTAATATTGAAGTATTATATGCATAAAAGAATAGGTCAGCCCTGCTTGAAGAGACACTTGTTCACCTAGACATATTAGTATAAATAGAAGGCGGTTGAGATAATTTGCTAACACACTCACACTCACGAAAGTGGTGTGCAAGTATAGAAGAAGAGTGCAGCTGGAACGATTGTAGTTGGGAGTTGGTCTTGGTTTATGGTTTTGGACTTTTTGCTTGGTGCACTACCTTTGGAGAAAGGTGCGCTATCTCTTGGTTATCTATTGGGTCTAGTACTACTTCCAAAATTATTCTATCTGCAAAGGCTACAATGCTCAGGGGTGGCTGCATTGCTATGGTTGGGTGACAATATTTTTATATTGTCTATGGTTAAACAAGCATAACATTCTAATAGGTTATGGGCCCACACCACCTTCAAAACAGTCTAACCACTGGAAGGTAGATCCACAACTCTTTGTCAAGTTCATTGTAGCACAATTGCAGTTGGAGTGCCAGTTCCTTCGTGACATTTCCTTTGTTCCAGTTGCAACACCAATTACAATGCTAGTTGCAGCTCCAGTTGTAGTACCAGTTGCGGTGAAAGTTTATGTGAAGTATTGGGACTAAGTTTTGGTTATCCTAGTGTGCCCTAACCCAATGCATCTCCTGGTGCTCTGAGCCATCAAAACATCAAAGTTGAATTTTTGGGTTAAAGTCAATGTTTGAATGGTCAAATTCAAGGTTTGACTGGTCCAAAAGATTGGTCAAGGTCAAAGTCAAAGACAGTCATGACTTCCTCCATAAAATCAGAATGGCGTAGCAGAAGCATGGTCTCTTGGTAGAGCATGGAAGAAAAAGATTGACATCATCCTTGCAAAGAAAAAAGGGAAAAATTATGGAACCACGGACTAAAGAGCAGGCATAAAAGGATGAAGAGTTTGATTTTTGGAGCCTCCAAGCACATGGACATGGAGTAGGAGAAATAATAAAAAGAAACTACTGCAGATCTAAATCTCTGGAAAGAAAAGGGATCTTTGTCCAAGAAGCAATTGTAGAGCCAGAGAGATCTCAGATATAATACATTCAGAGGAACAACACACTCTCCAGGTTGAAAATAATACTTGCCTTAGAAGAAAAGAAACTCAAGAGGCACAATAGACAGACTCTAGGTTTGCATATCAGGTTTGATATTTTTATTATCGTTGCTTAAGTGAGTATTGCAATCCTTTAGATTTTATTAATGTTAGGAACAAATGAATACTTAGTAGCATGTACTATTAATATAAATGCTTATTGTACTTAATTGCAATATGAACTAACATCTCCTCTAGGAGACATTTCGTGTTTTTTTTATCAGGCAAGACACCTTGGTAATGCTATAATGAATTACCATGAAATTGATATGTTCTTAAATATAAAATGCTAATATATTGGAAATTATTTTCTCTTGTTGTTTCTGTTTCGAGTAGGTTATCCTACGTATTCGAGGAAGGTTACCACATAAAAGAAAGACTTGAAAGGACTTAGAGGGAGTCAAACTTCAGAAGGAGTCAATGAGCAGGAAGAAGCAAGGTTTCATGACACTTTGCAGGATGCAAAGGGACATGCAACAAACAAAAGCATGGTTCGAGGATTCTCTCAGTTAAAGGGAGTCAATGGATGAATTCAAAAAGAAGGATCTTGTAGGCCTTTGTGTCGAGTTGTAGGCCTTTGTGCCAAGTTGTAGGCATTAATGCCGAGTTGTAGGCCTTCATGCTGAGTTGTAGACCTTTGTGTTGAGTTGTAGGATTCATGCTGAGTTGTAGGCCTTTCTTCTGAGTTGTAGGCTTCATGCCGAGTTGTAGGCTTTGTGTCGAGTTGTAGGATTCATGTCGAGTTGTAGGCCTTGTGTCGAGTTGTAGGCTTCATGTCGAGTTGTAGGATTTATGATAAGTTGTAGGATACTCCAATGAGATGGTATGGTATATTGAGTTGTTTCTACACCAGTGAGACAATCTGGTATGCTAGTGGCATAGTCAAGAACCTATATGGATGTGATGGTGTTGTTCGTAATATGATCTGGGTGATCATGAGATAGCCTGTGTAGTTATGTTGATGCTACCGGTCTGCAAGACCATGTAGGTATTATGCCATGTGAGATGGATGGATAATGATGATACTCATGACATGGGTGAGCACATGATGTGGGTTTAACCCATGACGATGATGGTAACACACACTATGAGGTGTAGCTCTAACGTTCTCTAGTGGGTTGTGGCCCCTAGACAAGATTAACAGGTCCACATGGGTGTATATATGTGTGACGTAATGATGCTACTAGTATCATGGTATGCGTAAACATGACAAGAGGATCATGGCATAGCGAGCAAGGTTATGAAGACTAGAAGGGAAAATTATGGTTAAATACCTCTTTAGCTAAGAGGGACTATTGATGTTTTGGTAGCCGTGGGAGGTATTAACCTCCATGGATAAACCTTTGACTAGAATATAATATTCTGGAAGCAAGAGAGAACTTAAGCAGATGTGTGAAAACCCTAGAAGACAATTCGGCTCAGCAGAATAAGTAATATTGAAGTATTATATGCAGAAAAGGATAGCTCGGCCCTACTTGAAGAGACACATGTTCACTTGGTCAAATTGGTATAAATGTAAGACGCTTAAGCTCATTTGGTAACACACTCACACTCAAGAAAGTGATGCGAAAGTATAGAGGAAGAGTGTAGCTGCAACGACTGTAGCTGGGAGCTGGCCTTGGTTTATGATTTTGGACTTTCTGCTCGGTGTGCTACCGTTGGATAAAGGAGCATTGTCTCTTAGTTATTTGTTGGGTCTGGTACTACTTCCAGAATTATTCTATATGTCAAGGTTACGATTCTTGGGGGTGGTTGCGTGCATGCGGTTGGGTGACAATATTGTGATATTGTCTATGGTTAAACGAGCACAACATTCTAATACTATCAACAATGAAACACACTCTAAAAACACATTGTACGACCATATTTGAAGGTGTACGACCAGATATGAAGATGTGTGGCCTGTGCATAAAGAAAAGGAATCTACAATAGTGGTACGAAATGTACAACATGTTGTACTAGCTGGTCTTTTTATCCATCTTCTCTTCTTCAACTTGAATGTGTGCTTCCTTCCTCCATCTCTCTTGCTCTTTTTTTATGTGAGTTATGTTGATTTTTGTACCTTCATACAAATATTATCACATGAACCTAGGTGTTGGGCATGTGGGAATTGTCGTGGGCACCATATTGCTCTTTCAGTTTGGTGAAAACCCCCTTGGATTTGAATGGGGGCTTCGTGGGTTTGGTGATGGGCTCTGTGAGCTTGTGTTGGGGCTTCACACCCACGAGGAAAGCCTAATTTGATGTTGACTTGTAGAGGGGCTTCTATGGTGACCCCTAAGGATTGTATATTATAGAGAGAATTCATTGTAACATTTTACATCACGTAGAGTGTGTGGAGACATGATAGAGCTAGCATAAGTGATTTTGCACTTGTGCTAGAAGGCTTGGTGATCTCAACAAAGGGAAAGACTGCAAGGTGGCGAATCTGGCCCAAGAAAGAGAAGTGAAGAAGGTCGCATGAGTGGAACAATTTTTTATACAATACATAGTTTGCAGGAAAACAAAGCACGTATATACGCAGGTTGCAGAAGGACGAATCACATATAGGGTATGCATGGTTTGCAATGGAGAAAACAAGATATATACGCAGGTTTCCAGTAAGGTGAATCACGTATCTTATTTTCTGGGTAGGTACAGATTTGTACAGGCTGACAAGTAATGTCAACAGATCGTACATGTGGTCTACAACAAATTCGTGTGCATAAGAGATTCTCAGGGATATTACATAGGTTTTGTTTTCTGATTTGTATGGTTATTGGAGAACAAGGTTGTTCTCAGTTTTGGTGACTTTGGAGGACAAGGTTGTCCTCAGATTTTGGTGATATTGTATTGGTTGGGAGGGCTAGTTTTTCTCTTAGGACTTCTGATGATAACATGATTACATAACTGAAATTGTGTCTCATGTGTATTGATGATTCATCTTTGATCTTTGTGTTTCCGTTGCATATGTTTTTAGTCAACAATTTAAAGGCAAAGTTGTTGAGTGATAACAATTATGGTTTTACTGTTAGATCACTTTGAAACAATTTTCAGATCTGAAATTAGTCACATAGAGTTGCATGTGAAAATTGGCATGTTTTCAGAGCTTGGTATCTGAAGAGATGGGGATCATCTTGAGACACATCTTTGGMTAAAACACTAGAGGAGTGTTGTTCTTGTTTCGGGCAGGTCACAGGTGACAGTTCYGAGGGAGCTAAGGTGATAGCTCTGAGAGGGGGCTATAGTGACAGTTGTAGGTGGCAACAATTTAGACGATCTCTGGTTTGAGACATGGAGTAGACTATCCAAAAGAGGATTTGTGGACCATTGCAACTCGATGGTGTGGCAGGTTGGGAGTTCTAGTGGATGATGGAGAGCACATATCATAGCAATATGTTGTGTGGTAGATTTTCAACCTTGTGGATGGACTACCAGTGAATTTTCATGGTGAGTTACGATGGGTGCAACTTAGATTGTTTGTCATAGGCAATATGGATTCATGTGAATGTCARGTTGACGAGATAGAGTCTTCATCGAGCCAAAGAGTTTCACAATATTGAGGTATGACAATGAATGAGGTATTTGACCTAAGAGGATGAGGATATTTGTAGAGATGAGTTGCAGTGGTCTATAGTAGACTAGACCGAGTGTCCATCCGCATCTTGAGACTATTCAAAGAAAGGACACAGGTTGAATTGTAGTGTAGGTATGCACATAAATTTTTGTGACTTGGATGATGGGCTTGGGTAGAATTTCATTGGATGATCGTGAATTGGGTAAGTAGGAGGCTTTCCTCAGAGGATTTCGCTTTCCTTGGAGGATTGCATGGTTCTTATACAGTGAGAACCATCGACACATGACATGGGAATATGATTTGTTTGTGAGTTTCATAGTCTCTGACTCAAGTATGTACGAGAAGCTTGGTAGGAGGATCAGGTATGTAGTAAGGGGATATGGAACAATGGTATTATAGATGGATTCATGAGGTGTGTTGCAAGTGGAAAATGTGATATGGGTGCCATGAGTGTTTTCTCAATCTCAAGGATTGAGGAGTAGCGCTATGCAATGTTGTTCTAGGATGGACATGTGTCATTGGATGTTGAGTTGGTCTCCCTATGTTTTGGGAACCTTCTGTGTAGGGGATCTGTGCACAAGATATGTTGCCAGGGTTTGAGAGGATATGGACTGATAGTATCTAGGAGGAGACTCGATTGGTGTCCAAGGAGGATATAGATAGTTTGAGTGTCATGACTATGGTTATTTTTCTTCACAATGTCCACATTGAAGCGGAAGGGGAAGAAGGTAGCAGACATCAAGAACATAGGTTGATGAGGTTGTAGACATGTTCCAGAGGGAGATCTTGTTGGTCTTCGTCCTTTCAAGTACAATCTCCAATAGGGGGACTTAGTTGTGGATAATGGAGCATCTTTATATATGATAGGTGCTAGAGATTTGTTTGACACTTTCATGAAGACTGGATAAGAATTGTATGTGGAGCTTGGCATAGGAGTCAAGTATACAATATAAGGATCTAGTACAATATCATTCTAATTGGAGTTTGGAATGGTGTTGAGGGTGTCAAATGTGTTATGGGTGCCAGAACTCAAGAGGACTGTACTCTCAGTCTCGGAGATTGAGAGGAAGGGGTACCACATATCGTTTCGAGATGGACATGTATTGTTTGTGCCCAAACGATCTAGCTTTAGATCAATGATGGTTCCTAGAGTTAGGTTTCGGGGCCAACATATGCATGTTGTGACTAGTAGGATCAAAGAGACAGATGAGGAGGAGCATGTTGCTCCATGATTGGTGAGGCAAGTGTCCCCACCAGTAGTGTCGGCTCATAGGGAGCCAGAGTTCATAGGGATTCAACCCACAGGATCTAGTGGGGAGGAGGAACCTCCCAAGACTGCGCAGAGGAAAGTGGAAAGGGATCAGGTATCTCTAGAGGTTTTGTAGACTCAGGGGAGTCAATGGATTTAGAAGGAGTCTCAGTTTATAGGGAGTTAGGAGACTTAGATGGAATTCATATTTAGAGGGAGTTAGTCATTTAGTGGGAACTGTTATCACATATGTTGGTAAAGGGGGTGTTCTCCCTTCAGAATGAACACCATGAAAAAAGAATGAAAAGAAGTGGGCTAAAAACCCACTTATCCTAAGTTTTGTGATCGGGCGCTTTATTTTAAGAGGTGTGTGGGTCTAAGCAACTGAGATCTACGTGCTCAGATCTACGGTGCAGGTTCCATTCCGGACCCCCCCCCCCAAC
>ML779177.1:395601-420621 GCA_009831015.1 Picea engelmannii | reverse complement strand
CCCACTCTGATATACTGCTTACCGCCCTCGCCTCCCGCTGACACTTGTCTTCCACTCACCTGTCCCTTTTCCACCATTTTTTTAGCGCCACTCCTCACTTATCCACGCCTGCCATGTGTACTCCACTCCTGTCTCATGTCACATCCCTCTTTCTGCCTCCGCATCTCACCTCCCGCCATATGCCTCCCATGTCATCACCACCTATATGGTTGTCCCCACTCTACCTTCGCCACCACACCTTTTGTCCCCACCGCATCGTTGCCACGTCCTTCCACCCAGCCATCGAGCATGTGTCGTATCCTGCTAAAGTTGTGCCAATCGCCTCACCCGTTCCTCCTCGTCAACATTCATGGTCATCGACCAACCTTCCCCGTATGCATCCAACAAGGCACAGAAGGTGAAAGAAAGACAACCACGTCTCCAAGCATGGGCGTTGAATATGTTCACTCTTATCTAGATAAATCAGTTAATGTAAGTATGGAAGGTGGGTGAGACATTGTCTCCTTCCATAAATAGAAGGTTAGAAAGGGACACAACATAGAGGTAGGTTGTCAGTCTGGACTGAAAAAGATCGATTTCGACAGAAGACTGCATGGGCAGTCTGGCCAAAGTCTGCATGTACAGCCTAACAGAGAAGCTCATCAACGTAAAGCCTTGAATGTATGATAGGATTACGTTTCAGGCAGCCCGAGCCAGTTCTAAGTATATGTAGGAATTCTTTCCATTTTGTTAGTATCGATGGTAGATCTAAGCTCCCAATTGTAAAGTTTTAATAAGGCCTCTGGTTCTCTTGTTATAGACTGATACTTGAGACTTCTTGTTTAATGGTAGCCAACCTCTTCCTTACTCTTTTCTTCTTTTCTTTGACTCTTAAAGCCCGGACATGGATGATCCAGTCGAGTGTTGTAATGACTATGTAATGTAGGTTTGATTATATTGGTTTTTGCAGCATTTTAAGTTTCTTTAAGTTTTCAGATCTGAGAGAATATCATATCTAAGAATTTTCCTCCAAAGGTTGTTGGAAGACCGGATGTCTAGAGCATAATTGCATTCCTTTCTTGTTTTTCCTCCACCTACTCACCACTATGCAAACTTATTGGCCTAAGTTAGATCAAGACCTCACCTAGCTTTGTATTTCCAACCCATTTTTCTGAGTTAAAACGATATTGTTATGAGTATACTCCCATTCGGTCACCCTTTATAAACAACATGTGAGATATAAACTGATGGGTATCGGTCTTATTCCTGCTACAATCCAGGAGTGACTCATGGTGCTAACATTTATGGCACCATTGTCGGGGACGAAGTTGAAGATTTTCCCCGGGATTGGACGACATTGAGCCTCCGATTATGAAGGTGCATCAAGCATCAGAGCCTTCCAAGATTGCTACTTTGCACCTGGGGACTCCATCGTGATGACTCCACTGTGGCGAACCTACTATTTTAGTTGTGGCTTCCAGAGGTAGGCATACGAGGTCTACCCCTTAGTTTCCCTTAACAACAACCGAAGCAGATCCAGAGAAGCTTATCAGAAATGGAAAGGTCCTCAGAGAAGGAGCTTCTACTACTGAGCCAGGTATTTCTGATAGTTCTCATTACCCTCTGTTAAAGACTCCAATATCTTCTTCTCAGTTTCCTATCAGACCTCTTGTTGGAGTTTCTTGTTTTTTAAATTTTGGGAGTGTTCCTATTGAGTTTTCTCCTCCTGGTTTTGGATTAGAGGGAGAGATATTTGTCAATCCTATCTCTCATGATGTTGTAGCCTGGTCTCGACCCAGGAATTCAGAAGATTTTCCTACCCCAGGCTTTACCGCCCATCCTCCTATTATTGTTACTACTGAAGTGACCACACCAACCTTTGTTCCCTTAAGCCCTGTAGCCTTTTCTTCAAATCCTCTGTTGTCCCCTTTTCATCCTTCAATCTCATTTCCAGTCTCCCCAGGTTGAACCCCTTCTCCTCCTAGTTCTCGTCCACCTAATATTCCTATGGCAGGTTCCCATCCCCTTGTAAACAGAATGGATGCCATAGTGGCCGCAAGGTATGCCCCTCTAGTCCTACCTCAACCAATGAATCCTCTCCCTACTAGAGATTACTTGAAATATATGCCTAAGTTCACTGGGGAGGAGGACATAATAGTTGAAGAACACCTTGTTGCCTTCTACAGTTATGCAGGCAACCTGAACATTGAAAATGAAGATGTCTGGATGAGATTCTTCGTCCAGAGCCTTGATGGTGAGGTTAGGAAATGGTTTAGGGGACTGACCCCTGGATCTATTGTTGGGATTGAATTTCTAGATGATGCTTTCTTAAGACAGTGGGGAGATAAAAAAAAAATCATGTATTATATGACAAAGTTTGGGTCCTTGAAGAGAAAGGAAGGAGATTTTGTCTTTGACTTCTCCAAAAGATTCAATAAGATGTACAATAAGATCCCTGCTGAAATAAAACCCTCAAAAGCCTCTGCCAAAATCACTTATGCTAGTGCCTTTGACCCCGATTTTTGCCTCCTGCTCAGAGAAAGAAGAGCTACTTCCTTGGATAACATGCAAGATGCAACCCTGGAAGTAGAATCCAATGTGTTGGCACTTAATAGGCTAAGAATAAAATCTGACAGAGACAAGGAAAGAGAGAGATCTGAGGCCTCAACCTCTGGTTCTTCCATAGATCACACTCAAGTAGATGAATTGACCAAAATGGTAAAGTCTCTGTCTGCAGAGACGAAGAAAATTAAAATGGAGGGGAAACAAACATATAGAAATCCTCAAAACGTTGATAACAGAGGCAACTTCAAGAGTCCAAACAACAATGTTCCTCAGAATATGCCAATGGAACAAAGGGATAGAAAAGATCATAAAATCTAGACTCCTCTCCAAAACAACCTTGTTATTGATGAGGAGAGAGGCGAAGAAGAGCTTGACCCTGAAATTCATTGTATTGGAGACACCTCCCCTTTTCCCCATTTGACTCAATATGCCTATGAAGAGTCCCTTATGAACAGTCAAATAAATGAGCTGAGTAAGGGGGAGAAAGCCAGTAGCAGTCCCAATAAATATAACCACTGGTCAAAGAAGAAAGAAGGTTAGTCTGACATCCCTGATCAACCTCTGACAACAGAAAATCCTGCTAATCCTGCAACAATCACTGCCAAGGAAAGGAAAACTCAAGATCTCTCGCCGATAGCCAAAGACCCTATCCCCGAGATGAAGGAAATTTTGAAGCCTCCCTCCTCCTTTAACTTTGAGCATGAAATGCAAAAAACTAGAATTCGTGTTCCCCTTTCAGAGATAGTTAAACATGAAGATTTCAAAAGGTCCCTCTCTAAACTTCTGCAATCCGAGACACCTTAGCTTTCCTTAGACTCAGTGAATCTCCAAGATGAAAAACTAGCAGTCATCGTAGGCCTTATGGTAGAAGATAGAGATGATTCATCCCCTCCCTTCTACACATGCCTAAACATACACGATAAGATGTTGTATAATTTCCTGATGGATTCAGGGGCTTCCCATAACCTCATGCCTAAAACAGTCATGGAAGAGCTCGGGCTGGAAGTAACAAAGGCCTATCATGATTTGTACTCTTTCGATTCAAGGAGGGTGCAATGTCTTGGAGTCATCAAAGATCTAGTGGTAATTATGTTTCAGCTGCCCATGAAGAGTGTGGTCATGGACATTGTGGTAGTTGATGTTCCTCCCAAGTTTGGCATGCTATTGTCAAGATCTTAGATGAAAAAGATTGGAGGAACATTACAGATGGATATCACATATGCTACCATAACAGTCTTTGGAGGGGGACACAAGAGATTGTACACATAAGCTCAAATGACCTACATTGTTAGTAATGAAGAAAACCTCACCAATCATCCTATCTTTGCCCTTGATACTGATTTGGGATCCACCTTGTTGCAACTCACCAACACCCCTGAGGCTCCTCTTCAACTCAGAAAGAAGCCAATTAGCCCTCATGAAGATTCTTCCCCACTTACTTCTGTATGGAAAATTTTCTTTGATGGAGCTTCCTCTAAAGATGGTGTTGGCACTGGGGTAGTTTTTGTTTCCCCTATTCAGGAAACTATATCTTTGTCATACAAGTTAGAGTTTGAAGCTACCAATAATGTGGCAGAATACAAGGCTCTTGTTTTGGGCTTGAGAGATGCAAAGGACATGGGGATTGAAAAGTTAGCAGTGTTTGGCGATGTTGAGTTGATCATTCAGCAAGTCATAAATATTTACCAGGCCAAATACCCTCAGCTCAGGAGTTACAGAAATGAAGTGTGGGACCTCATTGACAATAATTTCTCAGCCTTCAACATTTCATTCATCCCTAGAGAAGAAAATATAGTGGTTGATTCTTTGGCTGTCTCGACAAGCAATTTTAGAGTTCCTCTGCCACCCAAGCTCAGGTCTGATGTTGAAGTGAAATAGAGACCCTCTATACTTGACAATTTCAAGCATTAGAAAGTGTTTGAGGATGATCTCGAAGCTAGAAGATTCTTGGAGACTATTGATGAGTTTTCAGAATTACATATTGATCAAGATCCTGATTCTGACATGGACCCCCATGCTGATGTTTTTTTGAAAAAGATTGCTAATCATCATATTGTGTAGTTACCAAGCAATCACATTCCAAAGGGACTGATTCCTTTGGAAAGGATTTTTGAAAGTAATGATGTAGCAATAAGAGCTAAGAAGCTAGATGAAGATGTTGATGTGTCTGAGTGCAATATTGGCACAAAGGAGGATCCAAATTTTGTCAAGTTGTCAAGTAGCTTGAAAAGAGAGTAGAAGACCGAGTATGTTGAGTTATTAAGGGAATTTGTTGATGTGTTTTCCTGGACCTATGAAAACCTCAGGACATATGACATCAACGTTATTGAGCATAAGATCCCACTGAGAGAAGAGTCTAAGCCATTTAGGCAAATTAATCCTATGTTGTTGCCTGTCGTGGAGAAATAAGTAAAGAAGTTATTGGATGCCCAGATCACTGTCCCCTTGAGATATTCTGAATGGGTCACCAATCTGGTCCCAGTGAGAAAGAAAAATGGAGAAATTAGACTCTGTGTTGATTTCATAAATCTGAATAGGAGCTCAAAGAAGGACAGTTACCCCTTGCCAAAGATGGAACACATATTGCAGAGGGTAACAGGTGCATCCAGGATATCCATGATTGATGGATTTTCGGGCTACAATAAGATATCAGTCATGCCTGAGGACAGAGAAAAAACAACCTTCACCACTCCTTGGGGCACATTCATGTATGCAAAAATGCCTTTAGGATTGATGAATGCAGGGGCAACATTTCAGCGAGCCATGGAAATAGCCTTCATTGGGGAGAAGGATGAGTTTGTGGTGATCTATCTAGATGACATAACAATCTTTTCCAGGTCTCATAAAGAACATTGTTGTCATCTGAGGAAAGTTTTCCTAAAATGTCGAAGGTTTGGTCTCTCCCTGAATCCTAAAAAATCATTGTTTGCTATGAAGGAGGGGAAATTACTGGGGTATATAGTATCTATAGAAGGAGTAAGGATTGATCCCAGCAAGTGGAAGAAATACAATCCCTATCACTTCCCAGGTCCAGGAAAGAAGTCCAGTCTTTTTTGGGCAAAATCAATTTCCTGAGAAGATTTATTTTAAACATTGCCGAAGTGGTGAAGCACATCACTGCTATGCTTACGAAGGAGAATGAAGTAAAGTGGATTGTTGAATGTTATAACCCAAATTTGCACTAGACATGCATACCTGGCATCAAGCCATCTCACTTGCCATTTTTTCCAAGCCACCATTGAACAACTCTTCTAAAAATCCATCCTTTTGAATGCATACACACCCTACACCACTTATGCCCGCGTATATATGCTAGTTGACCCATTACAGCCCGCGTATACTGACAAAAGCACAAAAAATAGAAAGTTGAAGACGAAATACAGATTTCTAGCTAATTGCCTAAACTGTTTGACTACCCATAGCCGGTCACTCAACTGGATAACTACCCTCTTTTATCCTATAAAAGAAGAGGTAGGGTCCCATTTGAAAGAGAGAAAAATAAGAGCAAAGAAACTCTGCCCTTTTTTGTATTCCCCTTGCCCCAATATTTTGCAACCACTTTGTGATTTCACTGAAGAGGAGAAGCATATGTGGAAGCAATTGGTCCACAGTTGAAGAGGAGCCCAAGACCAGATTCGAGGAGCAATGGCCGATCTCACCATTGTAAGTTACTTTTTTGAGGTTAATAGAAAGAATTACTTTTCCCGTCCCACCATATGAGGTGTTCAATATTCGGTTTTTATTATATTTTATTAGGACCTCTAACCCACTAGTTCATATATAAGATGCATGTTTGGAGTTCTTTGTTTGTCTATTTATGAATACAGGTTGGCTTTGGGAGGAGACTTGCAGTCGAGAAGCAACGAAACGCAAAAGGATCGACACCAAATGCGGAGGTCAAGGTAGAGTAACTGGATCCTTTTATCCTTGTGTTTATGTATGAATATGGAGTCTATGTCGGGATGATGGTAAAAAGTAGGAGACTTTACATGGTCATTTCTGCATGCATTACATAACCCTTAGTGCTATTCCGTAGGGGTTTTTCCCACCCACATCAGAATTGGTGATTGTACTAGGGAAGATATCTTGGGTTTTTGGGGGATACTTTTTGGGTGTTTTAAATTGGTTTGATTACCTTTTTATGAGTTTCAGCAAGAGTCTGAGTTTGTAGGGATTCTGGTCTTCCATACCAGTACTCCCTGTTTTGATTACTTGACTGTTGTTTTCATTTTCAGGAAGTTACATAGGTATACGCGGCCAGTAGAAGGCCTACACACGTATATACGCGCCCTACCTTTGGACAACCCACGTACATACGATGGCTGCTGAAGTGTCAGTAGCGTGCCTGAGTTCAGAAAACATTTTTTTTTAAAGGAGACGCAGTCATCCTCTCCCCTATCAGAAGTGATCCTTCTCAAGGGTTTTCTTGATCGATTCCTGGTCTCTATTGTTGCAGTCTATAGCCTAGGTATAACCTCGTATTAGCTTTGCTTTATCAAAGTTTCCTTGCATTTTCTTTATCAGAGTAAGATTTCATGTCTTTAAGGGATTCTGGTTTTCAATACTAGTACTCCCTACCTGGTTTACTGGACTGTTAGTTTTCATTCTTTAGAAGTTACAGAGGTGTACATGGCATGTAGTGTTCATGCAGGCGTACATACGCGCCCTACCTTTGGACAGCCTGCGTACATACGCTGGCTGCTGAAGTGGCAGTGGCGTGCCTGTGTTGGGATTTTTTTTTTTTTTTTTAAAGAAGCAGTCATCCTCTTCCCTATCAGAAGTAGTACTTCTCAAGGGTTTTCTTGATCCATTCCTGGTCTCTGTTATAACAGTTTGTAGCTTAGGTTTGACTTCAGTTTAGATTTTCTATTTTAAAGTTGTTCTTGCATTTTTCTTTATTCAGTTTTTTAGATGAGATAGTGAGTTTGTTCTGATCTGCCTATTTGGTATTGTCAGTGACTCCCCATGGTCTGCAGTGGGCGAGAAGTCATTTATTGGTCTTGTCTTGTCTTTTCCTTTTTTCTTCAGAAAAGAAGAAAATAATACATTTTCAAATTTTTTGTTTTAGAAGCATAAAAAAAAAATCCATTCCACTTTCTTTGTTTGGTTAAGTAGTTGGTTGTTGGCATTAATAATTAGGAAAAAGAATGCTTTCATAATTTCTTGGTTGTTTACTTGGGACAATAAGTATCTCGTAGTCGAGCGCAATCTTTTTTTGAGTTTTCGGTTAAAAGATCTTAGAAAAAAAAGTAGTTTGAAAAGTTGGTTAATGAGTTTAAATGTGTAAATCTGAATTTATGAAGAAGAAGTAGTTTGTTTTTCAGTTTCATTATATGCTCTTCTCTTTCATCTCTTAAAAACATCAATGGTTTCACTTTCATTCCCTTTGACTTAAGACAGCTACTAAAATTAACACTTAATTAAAAAAAATTAGACTTTATGTTTGTAGGGTCCATCAATTTAGTCTAGGCTAGAGCCTTGATTTAGGATTGGAGAGGAAACTCTTCAAGGCTGCAAACACACACATAAGAGTCTATGCTAGGGAGTGCTAAAAAGTCTGGTATCGTGAAATTTATCCGAGACTCCCATGTAACACAGGGGATACCCTTTGACTCTTCGATACCCTTGATAGGTTTCAGGCTTGATACCCTACTCATTGTGGTCCACCTGACTGTCGACTGTACCTGCCTGGTGACTGTTCGTGCGCTAGCAACCTAGTTGCCTTTTTCTTAGTGACTTACATAGGTGACTGCGGGGGTATACCGTAGTACCTAGGGCAGACATCAAACCACGCTTTGCAGAGTATACCCAGAGGGTGCTTCCGTATTCAGTTTGCACTTGCACCGGTAAGTTGCTCTAGTGTTAGCTGGTGTAATTGTTCTTCCAACTAACTGGTGATCTGTTTGTCTTATCTCATAGGAACTTTTTCTAGTGTGTGTTGGTTTTTAAACGATTATAGAAATCCCTAGTGTGTCTTTGATCTTCTCACACAATGGAGGATCAGGAGCTTCGTTGGTCGCAAAGGATTTTGGGCTTGCCGTCGGTTGATCTCGAGCCCCTCCCACCACAGATAAGGAAAAAACTAGACCAGCAAGGGTCCTTTGAAGTATCTAGGTTATAGGAAACTATGCCCGACCCATATCCAAGAGGAGAACATTTTATTCCAGAGGAACCAATCAATTTTACCTCAAAGCAAAAGCTCTTGGTCCATATAACCCTCCAATCACTGATCTATCGACGCCCATCATTGTACAGGTTCAACCTTATGAGCGTCAGGTAGTGTCACAAGAAGCTATGGAAAAAAATGTTGCTACTTCTTCAGGGAATACTCATATTCCCTCTACGGTTGTCACTATAGGGGTTGTTCCACCTCCTAACCAATCGTCGTTGGTCTGGGCCACTATGGTCTTGACTGCCTTTACCTCGGGCAATGGTCTAGTTACGTCTATGGCAACGATCACTGCTCTGTTTACCCAAAGTGTGATAGGCCCTTCGTTCTCATATGGGATGCCTGGCTTCGGTACAAGCACTATACTTTCCTACTCCACTCTACAGACTTTAGGTCTCGGGGCAGGGAACTCCAACGCTCCTCTGTAAGGATCTATGGGGGGAACTTCAGCTCCCTATAATGCTTTCCCTTATGGAGGGGGTCATATACCTCATTCGTCCCCTTCACTCGGCAGTGCTCACCAGCACTTTGTTGGGCCAAACATAAACCATAGTTCATTTGGAGCAGGTAGTCAAGGAATTCCTTCTTATAGCATGACGGTTGGTTCGACACCATTCTCTTTGTTTGATATGTTTGGTAACAACACATTCTTGTCAGCTTCCATCTCGGTCGGGGGCAACCCCGATTATGGACAAAAAAATCCTATGCAGCGTACTATTCCTGCACAGAGGGCAAACTTCGGAATTCCTTCCTCACAAGGACCTTGGAATCCATGGCAGGGATCAGTTCCCTTGTCAGGGATGTCGACTGGGGGCAACCCCTTCCATAAACAATGGAACCCCATGCAAGGATCAACACCTATGCCCGTCGGATCGGCAGGGGGCAACCCTTCAGAAAATCCTTGGAATGTGATGCAAGCCCAACCCTTTTCATCCTATTATGGGATTCAGATGATGACGTCTCAACAAGCACAGAATCGGTACACTGGTCACGACCATGGTCATTACCAGAACCCTAGCCAACAACCTAAATTTTCCTGGAAACCTGGTGCTAGTCAAACTCCAGGCTCCTTTTTCCATGGTTATAATCAACAACCCAAACTACCATTTCTAGCAACTTTGCATTTGAGAGACTTGACAAGGTTATTGAATGACCTTATCTGTCACGATCCATGTTGGCCTACTATGTTGACCAAGTTGCCTTCGGACATTCCAAAGTTTGAAGCTAAGCCCAATGAATATCCAGGCGATCATGTGACTACCTTTCATCTTTGGTGCTCGTCCAATTTGTTGAAAGACAACCCCGTCCAGTTGTGTTTGTTTCAATGCACTCTCATAGGGAGTGCCGCGAAATGGTACATTGAGCTCGACCGCTCGAGATACTCTTCCTTCGGTGAATTGGCAATGGCTTTCTTAAACCATTTCCAATTACCTGTGAGATATGACGTCAGCACCGAATTGTTGGCCAACTTTTAGCAAACAAAGGTGGACCATATCTCCGATCACATCCGAGAATGGAGACGTCGGAAGAGTTTGATTAAAGTGTTAGTCCCACTAGTATTCTTGCTTGAGTGGTTCCTTAAGTCTTTGGTACCCCAGTTATCCAAAGACGTCGCAATGTCGGGAGTGTTTTCCGAAGAAGATGCAATAATGAGAGCTCAACAACTAGAGTTGATTTACTCTCAGTCTGGTTTACTTAACGAAATTTTTCCAGATGCACTGCAGTCCATACTTGACAACACCAGATAGAGAGATGGACCACATGCCAATGGTATTGTTGGTTCAACACAAACGAAGCTCGTTGATTAGTTGTCAAAACAATTGCAACAATTGTCGATACAACAGAAAGCGACCAGTCCGGCTGCCCCCCCTACCCAAATATCAGATGTACACAGTGTGCAATCGACAAACTCGAAGGCCACCCAGTATCTTGACGAAAATAAGAAACAACGAAAGAAGGGTAAGGGGGATAAGAAACCTACCAATAATGCTGGCGGGGGAAACACAGAAAAGAAAAAGTCGAAGTATCCATGTAACTTGTGTACGGAAGACCACCCAACTCACTAGTGCCCTCGGCTTGCGGAGGCCCAAAAGTTATTGGCACAGCAACAACCTGCTATGTTAACGAACCCATTTCAACATGGGAAAATTTTAACTCAATCCTCTACGAGCACAGATGGGGGCAGTCAATGACCCCCTTTGTCTTCGAGTAATCCTTCATCCACGAATGTGTATATGATGAAAGGTGATGCCTATATATCGACTAGAGAACATGATTACGGAATGCCAAACACCTTTGAGAAGAGTACAGAAGTTGAAAACCCACCTCTTCCTCTCTAGATCAAGAAGACGTTGGGTGAAACAATGACACGTATCCCAAAAGGTGTGTTCAAGAAAGCTTCTCACAATCCAAATGCAAGGGCCGCCCAAAACTACTCTGTGGTGGAGGATTTGTCTCAAACCCCTTGTGCGATGTCTACGTTGGAGGTCTTCTAGAGCTACCCTTCCCAGAGAAAGGCCCTGTTAGCCGCCTTAGGATCTGCTGAGACTTGTAATCCGGGTACGATCATGATTGATATGACCGACTTAAAACCTCGTCTCCCTTACCACATGGCATTTCAGATAGTAGTGGCTTACACCATGAAAAATTTTACCCGGAACATTTTCCGCACGGTGGTTGATGAGGGCGCCTCGACATGCATGATGTCGTTTGCATGTTGGAAGGCCATTGGCCAACCCTTTTTGTCTCTGTCACTGACTCTTCTTACCGCTTTCGACGGTTGTTTGTTCCAACCACATGGCATCATCCCCTCTTTTCCTGTGCAGTTAGGGGGGAAGACCGTGTGTGTCGAGGTTGAAGTGGTCAATGCATCTTTCGACTACAATCTCTTGTTAGGAAGGAGTTGGACCTATGTTATGCAAGCAGTGGTCGCTATAGTTTTATGGGGCTTGTTGTTTCCACACGAGGGTCGTATCGTGACCATCAATTAGTTGTCTTTCTCTCGTCCTGAGCCTTCATCAGGAGCATCCACGGTCCTGATGATTGATAACCCTCAACCCAACATCGTCAACACAGGGGTTGGTTTGTGCCCACCTTTGATGGGTACTTTCGATTACCCGCCTCCTTTCGGCGATGCTAATTTTGTATCGAACCAGCCTAATGTTGAGATTTTTCAAGTCTCGTTGTTTCGTATGACCTACTTCAATGATCTGTGGACTCTTCCTTCCCCATTAGCCATGATGGAAGGGACAGGGCACCATGGTATGTACATGCCCTTTTCCGCAACAAAAGTTGCATACTCAATAGTCCAACAAGCTTCCGCCGACCCCGATCTGACTCCCGCACAGGAGTTAGATCTGATTATCGAGCCTACTTGGGCTCAAGATTCCCTTGCCGATATTGATTCTTTAGACTTAGTGTTTCCTTCAGATGAAGAAATTATTGAATAAATGACTAGTCCAAATAGACCCTAGGATGACCTCCATCACAAATCTTTTTTCCTCCCAGAGATAAGAAGAATTGAAGCAGAATAATTCACTTTGACTATGAATGGAGATAGGTCTTGTCCTATCAATCCCTTGTCTATGCACGTTGTTTACGCCGAGGGTAATATGGAAACCATCACTAAAATGATGCCTATAGATATCTCCAAAACCCCTGGCATCGTGGAGAATATTCTCGTCAAAGCTGATTGTTCCCCCGAGGAGATTCGAATATACACGGATTTATTTAAAGAATTCTGTGACATTTTTGTCTGGTCTTATGAGGAAATTCCAGGCATTGATCCAAGAATCGTCGAACATGAAATCACAACTTATCCTAATGCTAAGTCGGTCCGGCAAAATCTTTGTCCAGTCAATCCTAAGAAAGCAACAACTATTAAAGTTGAATAAGAGAAACTGCTCAAAGCAGGTTTTATGACATTTCAAAGGGAAAAGAGAACTTTTTACGAAGTTTCATCACAAAATATGACGAGATCACAAAGGGATTTATGCATTTACTGAAGAAGGACATTCCTTTTCATTGGGACCAAGCCGCTCAACACTCTTTCGAAGTGTTGAAACACGCCCTCACGATTGCTCCTCTGCTTCGGCCACCCAATTATAATAAAGATTTCTTATTGTACTTGGCTATGACAGAGTCGACCATAGGTATGGTCTTGGTTCAAGAGGATGATTTTCTCTCAAAATACATGATTTATTACCTGAGTCGAGGCCTGGTTGGACCGGAACTCAATTATTCCCACGTTGAAAAACTTGCGTTGGCAACAATTCATGTTGTCCAATGGTTCCATCATTATATCTTGTTTCGCAAGACCATTTTCACTGCCATTGTGAATCCATTTTAGTACATGTTAACATGATGAGTAATTGAGTAGATGGATAGTTTTCCTCCAGGAATTCGACTTAGATTTTGTTTCGACGAAATCCAAAAATTCGTTGGTCTTTGCAGAACTCATCTCGGAACTTCCAATTGAGTCAAGTGATATTATGCCCGAAGAGTCACTTATTAAAGGAGACATGTTTTTTATCGTGTCTTCGGACCCCTGGTATGGATATGTACTTGTCTATCTCCAGACTTTGAAGTGCCCCACCTATGCTTCTCGTGATGAGCGTCGTTGTATACGCCATCGGGCAAAGAACTATCTCATACTTGAGGACACTTTATATCGTCGAGGTGTAGATTGCATTCTTCGTCGATGTCTCACTCATGAAGAAGCAAAAATCATGCTTAACGATTGCCACACCAGAGCATGTGGCAGTCATTTGTCTGGGTTGGCAACAACCCAAAAGATTCTACAATACTGTTACTTCTGGCCGACATTAATCAAAGATTGTTTTGAATCGGTAAAAAAGTGCCACCCATGTCAGATCTTCTCTCGGAAGATGAGGGCACACCCCGCTCCCATGTTTCTCGTCATCACCGTTGGTCCCTTCACCAAGTGGGGGATTGATTACACTACATGCAACCCCACCTTCAGCAAGGGGGCACCATTATATCATCGTAGCAGTAGAGTACTTCACCAAGTGGGTCGACGTTATGCAAACGTTCAAAGATGACGGAGAGACTGCAACTCTCTTTTTGTTTAACCACATTATAGCAAGGTTCAACATCCCGAGAGAGATTGTCATTGACCATGGCAGTCACTTTCAGAACAAAATCATGTCTAAGTTAACATCAAATTTTGGTTTGAGGCAAGAGCATTCGTCACCCTACTACCCACAAGCGAATGGTCAGGTGGAAGTTGTAAATAATTCTCTTAATACCATTCTACAACGAACGATCAATTCAACCAATTCAAATTGGTATTTGATGTTATACTTGGAATTATGGGCCTACCGAACGTCTATTAAGACTGCAACCGATTTCTCACCTTTTTAACTCATTTACAGGTTAGAAGCAGTCTTTCCCATAGAGTGTCAGATCCTGTCTCTAAAGTTGGCAGTACAGTTATTGCCAGACACTCCACCGCTTGAAGAGTGTTTATTATACCTCAAGCAGTTCAATGAGTAGCGTCGTGATGCGACCTTGGCTAACGAGGCTCACAAGAAAAAAGTCAAGTATCAGTATGATCGATCCGTTCATCCTCAGTTTTTCTCTGAAGGCAACCTTGTCCTGGTCTATGACCAAGATAAGGACCCCCTGGGGCTAGGCAAGTTCAAACCCATGTGGTTCGGACCTTTCATCGTGAAAGAGGTTCTAAAGAAGGGCGCTTATCGTCTGGTGGACTTTGAGGGAAATGCTTTGGCAGAGCCTAGAAATGGGCTCTACCTCAAGAAGTATTACTTGTAGTTGGGTCGCCTCAGGTGACTTCTTATACATATGTATAGTTCTAGTACATTTGTTTTTTTAGTTTTTGTCTTTTTGGTTTTATGGACGTGTCATTTTTTTATGTCATATTTTTCATTGTGGCAGATGTCAAGTGAATCAGAGGTGTCCATTGGGTTCGCGGACGACACTAACCGACACACTTGGAGGCTTGCTTCCGCAGCTTGGGTGATTTTTACACCTCAAGGCTAGTTGTTATCTTCATGTGGTATTTGTGTAGGTGATACCACAAACAATGTCATCAAATACAGTGTAGTTCTAGAGTTGCTTCATGATGCTTTGTTGCATGGTATCTCTCACCTCCAGGTATATTTAGATGCTCAGCTGGTTGTGTCTCAGTTAAATGGGGTTTACCGCGTTTACGATCCTACTCTATGTCGACGGTTCCTTAGGGTATGTCTCTTAGAACACAAATTTGATTACATTATGTATATCCATGTTCCTAGGATATTGAATCAAGTTAGAAATACTCTAGCTAATCATATATTAGATTGGCATATTGCACACATGTAAGAAAACACACACACACACACACATGTAAATACATTTGTAAAATAAATGTAATCCATAAGACGGAAAAAGATGTAAAAATATCCATATATATATCAAAAATATTAGAGTACATGGGTGGGCGCAAGCGCCTAAAAAATAGGTCCAGTAAGAGTCACGGGGCTTATGCCCTAAAAAATATACAAAAAGGTGCCCTCGGCACGTAAGAGGTCTAGCCTAGCTAAGGGCGGAGCCTGTTGGCCCTGCCATAGTGAACAACGACATTGGCCAAGCGCCGAAAGAGCTAGACCCAAGTATGTGGCACCCCAACTACGTGAGGTTGCATCGATGGTGGGAGATCCTTGATCTCCACCATAGGAACTGTACGAGTAAGCACGGTGAGGTTCCGCTCCACCCGTCTCAAAACTCTCTCAACCTCTCCAGCTGGAGGGTCCCCTGCTGCTAGTGCTCCACCGACTACGGCTGATCCCGTCTCTGGTCGAGGACGCCGCCTGGTCCTCCTGAAGTGTGTTGGACGCACTGGCCCCACATCTGCACATAACAGATACATAGTTGGCAGATACTCTGGCACCAAAAAAAAATGATGATATATATAAAAAGAAATAAAAATTAAATAACTTTGAAAAACAAGCATACCTAGCTCTCCTCATTCCACTCTGGGAGGTATGGCCATGTCAGGGTCCCTGGAGAAGTCGATCTTAGCATAGGGGTAGTCCTCTATAGCCGAAATCTTCCGAGACCACCAATCAAAAAAAATTTCATCGAAGGCCTCAATGGTCCTCCCTCCCCCCTATCATGGAAACAACGTCGCCCATCTGCATAATGCTGGAAAAGAGGCTATATGCCCTTGTACTGCCTCCCGCAGACTAAGACTAGGTACCCTCTTGAAGAAGAAAGAGAAAATAATAGTCCCGAACCCAAAGTTTTTGTCTCTCCGCATACAACACTCTGTCAGTTGCCTCTTCATGTAATCTAGCAAAGTTGTACTCCAGTCGAAAAATTGTGCATTTAAGCACTGAACCACACAATTCATGTGCGCCCGGGAAGCCTAATGTAAAGTTGTGGATCCAGTAATCTGCCCAATGAGCAAAACTACCACTTTCAGTGATAGGTTTGAAATCTTGTTTATCGACACCTGAGTGCCCACTTTGTCTATGTCGACTTCGCAATGGAGTCCAATCAACTCTGCTATGTTCTGAGGCCCGGAAGGAAAAGTGCGAAAGTTGACTGGTTCCCCTCTCCTTGAGAGGCCAGTCAAAAAATAGATATCTTCAGTCATTGGAGTCAATGATTGTCCCTCAAGCATGAATGCCTCTACGTCAGGATGCCAATAATCTACCAAGGCGTTCAACAACCTGGGTTGTGCTCGCATGACTGGACACTGGAAGAATTTAAACAAACCACATCGAGCCAATGCGGTGGTAGCATCAGGGTCCTCTCTGACCAAAAAATCAATGTCCTCATGCTCCCTCTTTCTTAAATGAACATACATCCTGCAATTGATAAGTTCATGGGGGATTAACTCTTGCATCTTTTAAATTTTTTCCACATGTTGGAGGGTATACACGGGCTGTAATATACACAGTCACGTATGCATGCGTGCAGTTTTTTCTTTGCACACAACCATACACTGGTTGTCATAGGACAACCCACGTATACGTAGGGCCAACCTTTTTAAAGGTCAGCACCTCCCCCCCAAAAAAAAGAAATGCACAAACGAAGAATTGAAATGCAAGAGGGGCTAGTATGTACTTACTTGGTCCAGGCGGAAGTTTGTTTCATCCACTGAAGCTCCCGGAATCAACTCTTTTGACAAAGGGGTGTTTTTGGCTTCTTAGTCAATTTCGCAATTAACAATGGTGATAATGAGCTATCAACTTCTATTTATAGACTTTTTGGCCCCTTTTTGTCATTTTTTGAACCCCTTTATCGTTTTTTCTAGCCTGAAAATCGTTTAGTATGGTCCAAGAGTTTCTTATGGATTGTTACGATAAGTGTTACTTTGGGTATTGGGAAACTTTTTGGAGATTTGGGTCATTTTAAAGGTCATTTGGTAAAAAGTCATTTTCCCAACTTGTTGCATCTAAGTTAGGATTCCACCTCCACTTTCTTTATCTCGTTGTCTTTGTCTCTTTGCCATAGGATCGACCCCACCGAGTTGCGACACGGAACCATCATTGCTGCTTTAGAAGTGTCGTAATTTAGTGGTAGAGCCTCCCCCTTCATGGATGCCCTAGGTAGATCCTGGTTGCATTTTTGGTGTCCATGTCGTCATTAATGACTATAGGCTCGAGAGTCCTTATTAGTCTTATACTAGTTACGAGTTTGAGCCTCATTTGCATGATTCATTATCACTCTTGACCTCACCCTCAGAAATCCCAAATAGTGATGGGTCTTCTTTTAAGCCCTTTTCAGACCCTCTAAACATGAAAAGATTGTCAAGCAATCTTATTGCCCTTCACGCTCGTTAAACTGAAATTTGAAGGCACGTATGCCCGGTGGTAGTTTACCCCTTTTTCGGTCCGGATGGTCAACTGTACAAACAAAGGTATACTCTAGGAGCCTCAATTCTCTATGTTGTCGCAAGAGTTAACTCTAGGTTGTAATAGAGCCAAGCCTTAGGACATTTTTAATGAGATAATAAATCATTGCTCAGAACTTGACTTCGGTTGCTGCAAGCCAATCCCCGAGGTAACCTGAAACCTGCTTTAGAGTGTTGTCTGAGTTTGAGTAGTGTCCCGCCACACCCTACCAGAGGAGGGATCTGCGGACCTTCAAAAATTTACGCACCTCTCCTCGTGGCTCTGATACCAAGATAAAATATGCGAAAATACATGGTGAGACTATGCTCACTTCTCTATTTATTAATGAAGAATGATTACATTCTTATATAGGAAACTAACCTACTTAGTCTATGACATGCAAACCACAGATAACTGGAATCTCTATTCAGTGAAGTAGAGTTCAACTACGTTAATGACTCTTGTAACTGGTGCTTACTCCATTATTTCCAAGTTTCCCATGGATACACATGCCTAACCAGGTCTTACAACAGTATGATCATTTACATGCAATAAATAATTCTACAAATCCAAAGTAAATTTTTTTTTTTCTTTCACGCTGACTCGGCCACCATCACTGCTCTTGCCCTTACTAACAAATCTCACATTTTAAGTTTCCACAATACAAAGTTATTTTTTTACAATTAAATTTTTCAACCTTGGATTTAGCATTATCTTTTCCATTAGTTCTCTACACACAGGCTCCCTCTCCAAATGTCAAATTTGAAAATTTAATTTTTTTTAATATATATATCTTCACCAAAAAAAACATACTCTTCTGTGATAGAAGACTTCAAACTTAGCCACCTCCACAAGAATTGATCTTTCTTTTTAAACTATATATATATAGATATATATAGATATAGATAGATAGATAGATAGATACACCCCACCCTCTTAAACTTTAAAACACACACACACACACATATATATGGGCGGAAATTTCTTTTAAAAATTTGTTTAAAAGANCCCCCCCCCCTAAAAAAAAAAAAAAAAACAATGGGTTGGGGTTTCACTTAGTCTCGACGACCTTCACAAGAATTTGTAGAGTATTCCACTCGCCTTCACAAGATTTTGCATGAGTTGGTAGGGTATCGACAATCTCTTATCCTCTGCTCACAAAAAATTAGCATATGCGGCCTTCGACGTACAACTCTCCTCTATGGTTTCCCTCTTGAAACTCACGTACTGGTGATGAGAACCAGCGACCCACGAATCCTTTCCTTCTCTCTACGCGAGCTGGTAACATTGATCTCAACAACTTGGCTCATGACCTTCACTGCTCAACTCAACAATGACCCCAACGATTTCGAACCTTGACATCCACGCGACCTTCTCCTCATGATTCAACCATCCTTTGAACTCGACTTGTTTCCTTCTCTTCGTTGACAACAGACTCTTCTACGAGTGAGTGAATAACCAGTGACCGACTCTTCCTTCCTTTTCCTCAGACTCTCGACTCACCCTCACAACCAACAAAACTCAACTCAAATGGCAACTAGGATTTTGACGACTAGGGTTTCTACTCGACCCTCCTCCTCTTCCTTATTCAGACCAAACACCTTCACTCTAATACCACTTGTTGGTATTTAGGAGCATGAACACAATAAAGACAAATAAACAATTGAGATAATACACGATATTTTACAATATGAAATGTAAGAAATATGACAATAAAGACAAATAAATCGCTTAGATAACACTAGATTTTACGTGGTAAAACCCTAACGTTGTATCAAGGAAACATCCATGCAAGGTATCAATATCTTTATTATTCAATATAGGTTTACAATCAAACTTACATCACCAAATACATCTATAGGGCTTCATATATATCTTAGAATTGTGACATAGTTAAGAGAACTACCAACACTTATACAAACTTCCACAGGTTTGGTAAAACAACACCACTAAGTCAATTCTGGTCACATAAACTTTTACTTTATTTAAATCTCTTTTTTAAATATTAAAAATATCATATATCATAAACATTATTTAAAAATAAGATTCCTTATCATAAAAACTAAACCTTTAAAAATGCCTTAGTCTAAACATTCTAAGTTTAGAGGGGATATTTGTTCCAAATCACCCCATAAATTGTTGTATATGCATATTTGAATGGTTATTTCTGTGTAAACCTAGTGCCAAGAAGTTTTTTACAAGCTGAATTTATTTCTGTATTTAGAAATGTAATTTAAACAATAGAAAATTATAATTTCACACAAATTTATGTCCTTGAATTCTGATAAAAAAAAATAATAATCATAAAACAGTTAGAAAACACATTTAAAAATATAATTTATAACAAAAAACATTTATCATATATTTAAAAAATAAATATAAAGATTTTGTAAATATGATTATGTTTTTAAACTCATTATTAAAAACAAAAATAAAAGAGAAATTACTTTTCTGTAAACTACCCAAGCCAATTACACACTTCCCATCTTTAATATTTCTCCCTAATCTTAGTGTGTCTTTTAGGCAAAGCTAAAGTGCTTTATTGTACACTACAATTGCATACTTCCAACCTTCAGCTCTCTCTCCCTGGTCTTACTGTCTCATGTAAACCAACCTGCAACCACAGCTCTCTCTCCCTGGTCTTACTGTCTCATGTAAACCAACCTGCAACCAACCTGCGCGTAGGTATCTTATTTTTGGATAATACAGAGATACCTTAAATCACATACCATATGTTATCATATATTTAACATAGTTTTATGTGAAGGGAGTGGGTTAACACATAGTTCTATGTGAACGGAGTGAGTTAATTTGGAAGCAAGTTTTTTTTTTTTCTCAGTTTTTATTTTTTCAGTCAATTCAGAATTTTGATTGATTTTTTTAAGGCATGAAATTTTGATTTATATGAAATTCAAATCACTCCTAAAAATCTAATTGGATTCAAATTTATTATTTTTACCTTAAAAAAAACTGGTCTGTTTGCTCCCGAGTTAACCTATTCCCTATGTGAAGTAGTAAAGAATCTCAGGCTTCCTTTTATCAAAGTAAATATAGAAGAGTAAAGAGATTCAAAGTAAATATAGAAGAGTAAAGAGATTAGAATAGTTTTATCAAAGTAAATATAGAAGAGTAAAGAGATTAGAATAATCCATGCCTGCTGCATCGTTTTCATTTCTCCAGGCAGTGGAAGCAGAATGGATAGAGACAACATTTTGGCTTGGGTGCCACTAAATATAAAATTTATATCATTTGTTTATTGTACTGTCAGACATGTTACCTGGACCGTATTTGGCTCAACGTGCCAGGTTCTTTCTCACATGGAACTTCGCGTATAATTAAGAGATGTCGGAGAATAGTTGTATAATTGGGGTAGGTTGACCTGAAATGAATTGGAGTAGTGTGATTTTGGCTTTGTTGTGGCTGGATTGAGATTTTGAGCTATTCGGCTCAAATTTTGCCACAACTGTAAAGCTAAAGCTGCGTTTTCTTCTGTGAAGATGCTCGCGAGAGTTGGTTACTGTGCCAGTATGTGACCCGAATTGGAAACATTTGACGAGATTTGGAGTTGCAGGAACGGCTAAGAGACAATAAATAGAAAAAAGTTGAAAGGTTTTGGAAGGACTTCTTGATGAGGACGTTACTGCAATCGCAGAATATGAGCGATCTAGCGAACGGCGCGCAGTTGACGGGACTGAGCGCCGTGAGCCTGATCGCTCTGATCGTCAAAGCAGCTAGCAATGCACGGATGCATAAAAAGAACTGTCGTCAGTTTGCACAGCACCTGAAGCTCATAGGGAACTTGCTGGAACAGCTCAAGATAACGGAGTTGAAGAAATATCCTGAAACCAGGGAACCTCTGGAGCAGCTCGAAGATACACTGAGAAAGTCATATGTTCTTGTAGAGAGTTGCCAGAATAGAAGCTATATGTATTTGCTTGCCATGGGATGGACTCTTGTAAACCAATTCACGGAAGCTCAAGCCGAAATCGACAAATATCTGAAGATTATCCCTCTCATCAACCTCGTGGACAAAAACAGAGTTAAGGTAATATTCTCATGCCCTAATTCTTGCTTTATTTTTTCTGTCATAGTACTAATTTGATTACTTATTTTTCATGTGAATGAGAATTCTATTTATTTCTTTCAAGTAAATTATCATATAGGTGAGCACTAGTACCTGAGCCCATTTTGCATTGAGATTTGGACAGCGTATAGAAAGTTACAAGGCTGTTCCCTGTTATTCATTTTATATTGCTGTGTCTCCTTCCCAAAATTTAGATTCCAAGTTGTATTTGGGACTTCAATCGATATTGACTAATATGATCAAACTTCCCAGATTTGTCTTGTCCATATTCTGATAACAATGAAAGAGCAAATTTCGTTACATCACAATCCACTTGGAACACTTTTTCAAATCTGGTAAATCCAACACCAGTTCTTGGTTACCTTCTTATTCAACAACTCAAAACCATCTTATGGTGTTGCTTTCCATTTGAACTCTCCCTATCTTATGGTGTTTCTTTCCATTTGAACTCTCCCTTCCATCTTATGGTGTTGCTTTCCATTTGAACTCTCCCTTCTTCATGCATCTTTTTACTTGTGTGCAAATGTCACTAAAATTTCGAATAAATTTCCTATAGAAGCTCGCCAAACCATAAAACCTACATCAAAGGTGCTCTTTAGTGTTGGCCACTCAATAATGGCTCTCACCTTCTCCAAATCCATCTTGAGATATCACGAATCCCACGTACACTAAGTCTCCCTCCATGAAAGAATAGTTCTGCAAATTTATTAGCTATCTCTTCTTCCTCAACAACTCTAGCACTTGCCTCAAATGCATCATGCTCTTCCTTACTTTTGCACTTGCTTCAAATGCATCATGCTCTTCCTTACTCTTGCTGAAAATTAGTGTATCATCCAGATATACAACCACCAATGTTCCCAAATAAGGTTTGAGAGCTTCAATCATTAGGCTCATGAAATTAATGGGTGCATTCATCAACCCAAATGGCATGACCAACCATTCTTATAACCCTTCCTTCGTCTTAATTTTTAAAGGTTTTCTTCAACTCATCATCAGAACATGAATTTGAATTTCATGATATTTGTGCTTTAAATCAATCTTCATATTGTACTCTACTCCACTCAGATTGTGCATCAAATCTCCCACCCTTTGCAATGGGAACTGATACGTTATGGTGATCTTATTGATGGCCATTGACTCAATGTGCATCATCTATTCTCTTCATTTTTTTCAGTGCTAGTATAACATGCATTGCACAAGGACTCAAACTTTCCCTGTTTAGTCCTTGGTCCAATAACTCTTGGGATTCTCTATTGATCTCCTCACTCTCTATTAGAGTCAATCTAGTGACTGAAATCAAGTCAAATTGATGGAAATACTCCTCACTATAGGTTCGCCCTTTGAAATTTCCTCAGAAATAACTTCCTTGAATTCTGTCAACAATGCTTTGACCTTAGCTAGGATATCACACTTCTCTAATTCTATTTGACATTCTTTGGCAAAATTTCCAAGCAACATCTCACTCTCTTCTCCTCTTTCAAAAAATGTTTTGTTGTACACAACATTACCGTGCTACCACTAAGGTGGTTGTTGTTGATGTTGTCATCCCTTTTTTCTTCTTACATGGAGAGCAACCTAAACTTCCTTCCACCCTTGTCCAATAGGAGGGTATTCTTCACCCTCTCATGAACAACTTTTGGGTCAAACTTGTAGATTTTAACCTTGTACAAGTATTTATTGCAAACAAATTTTCATTAAAAGAACAGAAAATATGCAATGGCAAATACACACACTACACAAAGATTTTTCCCCTGGAAACCCAAACCGGGAAAACCAACATATTCTATATTCATCTCATCATACATTTTTTACAATACAATATACATATATGATCCCATAGCATCCAAAACCCTAATCCAATAACTCGGATTAGTCAACAAACCTAATTCCTTAACCGGAAATAGAAAACCATTGGCAAAAACCATATGCCAAAAAACCACCGAAAAACAGACGCAAAAAACTGTCAAATTTATTTTTTGGGGGCGCTGCCCCCGAACCCCCGTGTAGGGGGGCTCCCACCCCCTCTTAACCCCCTACGCACCCGACACAACGTAGAAACTGGTTCTAACCATGCAAAGATTATAACACATACCCAACAAAAGTGTCAAATCCTTCCTAACAAAAAGTGATAGGCATCCATAAGCACAACATCACATAGAACTTGATCATGGTCATTTCCCAGGTGGAAATTTAGCAAGAACTATTCCCACGTAATGACATGGTGTCCCTTTTGAAACCAGGAGACTCTATAAGCATTTGGATGAATTGTGCATTTCGTATTTAGCTTATGAATAGCATATGTAGAGACTTTTCTAAGTTCTATTTGAAGGATTTTTGAAGAATGTTTCTAATCATCTATGCTACCCAAGGGTGTTGTGGACGTTGAATCAAAGCAGAAAGAAAGGGATTGGGCATGATTGCATTTTTTGGGAGCACATGTTAGTGTCCAAAATTTTGATAATGAATAGGATAGCCACCTTCGAGTGCCAATTATATACAATTCAAAATACCTGGGTTTCATAGAAATATTTCCCATGTATCATTTCTTCCCCTATATGCACATGCAACTTCGAATTCATAGAAACCTTTCATGGTCATTAGTTAGGTTAGTAGGAAATTATGTGTTGTCGAGCTCGCTTACGAGTTACAGTATTCTAGATTTTCATTTTTAACTTATCATTCAAATTAGAAATGCATGACAAGTGCACCAGGCATGCACTAGGGCACCCATTCTTTCATGCCCTGGATAGGTGATTTTATTGGCAGTCAAGTAGGATTACAAAGCATTTGAACCATTTTTTCACAACCAATCCATTAATATCAAATTATGTTTGTCTTATTTATTTCACTAACCCAATTGATAAAACTGTGTGTTTTTGGAATGTACATAATGACATATTCATCCCAATGTCTTCCAAGAAGGAAATATTGAAAGGAACAAGTTCAAGCACCAAACCAAAGGCAAAAGAGAATGTCACAATGACCTGTATAGAAACTTCTTGTGAAACTTGCCTCACTCATAATTCTAATTATGGAGAACTAAATTATGAATTTACAAATAGACTACAAAGCAACCACAATTTACCAACCCAACTGCACAAGACTACAAATGTGCTTAGACTCTCTCATGACATGGAAATGGGAATTTCTAGAGGATCCTTCCTAGTTTTCTCCCCTACAAGAAAATAAAATTGATTGGATTGGAATCAGTATCAATTACTGATCCGGGGCAGGATCTTTTATGATTATGGTTGAGTTTTAAACTTGCATGAATTCATTAACCATTGAGAATTTTAACGAAAGAATGAGGAAAGAAGAGGATTATATCAGTCAAATACACATATGCAGATCTGAAAACAATA
>ML779177.1:355963-376934 GCA_009831015.1 Picea engelmannii | reverse complement strand
CAGAATCTGTGTGGAAATGGATTTTAGCAAAGGGTTTCCAGCAGAAATTATTTTGGGTTGCAAAAACTACACCTGGACCCAAAAGCTAGACTATGAAAGAATCTCATTGCGTTGCAGGGCTTGTTTCGAAACAGGGCACATAGAATCTCAATGCACAAAGGGGAATAGGAAAGCGGGAAAGCAACATCGCAAATCAACATGGTGGGAAGGCTCCAATGAAGATCATCAACTAATTTTTACAAACATCTGAAAATCTTCTCAACAATCAGACCCTCTGAGCCTTGATTCCAAAGGCACGTCTACTCAAGAGACACCTCTGAATCATTCCAAGAATGTCCCTCAATCGAAGAACAAAGCTTCAACTCCTCTTGACCCGGGAATAGAAAGTATCAAGGCTTCAGACACTCCGGATACAAGAATAGAAAGCAAGGTAATCTTCAGCCCCCCACCTCCTTCAAGCTGGGCAGACGAGGCCGATAAAGACGAAAAAGAGGAAGCATCATCGATATCCCCAAAGAAAGCAAGACCCCCGGACCAGGAAAATAAGGGGATAATTGAATCAACAACAGCAACAATACCTGCCAAAGAAGAATGGACAACAGTTGAGAAGAGGAAAAAGACACCACCAGAAATACAACCAATGATGACCAGAAGTCGATCCAGAAAGAAAAAATAACCAAGAGCTCCTTTAGTCAAATATTAGGCCGTCAATCTGTTCGAAATTATTCATGTAAGGAATCATGGAATGTAGTTTATTTGGATAACTGGAAACATAGGAAAGTGAATTTGTAATCCGATAAGATAAACCGGAATCTATACTTGGAATCTTTTTCTCTATGTACTTTTTTCAAGCAAGGCCGATGATCTTTTATCAATATAATCATAACCGTTTCAGTTAATATATATATATATATATATATATTTTTAATATAGTGTTATATTTTTTTTTATTGGTAAATTGGATAAATTATATAAGCTATTCAACTTTTTAAATTGTGTATTTTTATTTTTATTTTTTTATACACACTACAATGTACCATCACATGTATTTTATCTTCATTTTCTCCTTGTTTTCAAAGTAAACACAAAAGTTTTTTTAATTTTTTTCATATTCCCATTTTCATTTTTAGATGATGAAAACTTATTAACACATTAAATGTTTTTTTATGCATAGATATTTTTTTTCCAAAAGCATTGTTGTTCTATATAAGTGATCATGGGATTGATGTCACTTTGACATAATTTCATTTCTCAAAGATTCTTGCCATAACTCAAGACCAATAATTCATTCCTTAATTTTTTTTACAATTCCCCATTTTTAACCCTTATTTTGACATATAATCGTTGCTTATATTATTCCTATAAAATTTCTAATTCCTTTACTTAAAAAAACATTAGAAGATCAAATTAAAGGATTATGAACCTCCACATAACAAAGATCCCATTATGAACCTTCACATAAATTTTAGAAGAAAAATTAAATGATTTTTTTTTTAATAGTGAAGATGAAAACATCCTACCTACGCCTTTAGTTCTACTTCCATACCTACTTATGCCTTTGGTCCATTCTATGGTGTTGCCTTCACACCTACTTATGCCTTGGACATTCATTATCTCTTATGTTTAAAAAATTATGTGTGTTTTGGAATTGTTTTTATGACATAAATACCTCTCTATACAAAAAATAAATTCCATACTACTTGACAAGCAACAACATATAAGCTTCAATATACAATGATCTTTATACCAATGGGGGTAGCCACAAGGGAGTGGTACCTCCTATTAACATAATGGTTGATTAGTTGTGGTGTGAATATGTTTGTTGCTCTAGTATAGAGTACTAGTGAATATGAAAAGAATTAATTAACAAAGCTATAATTCCTACTTCTTGTATTCTACAACATGGATATAATCATGCTTAAGTGGACATTCAAACACACTCTACAATATCAGCAATTCAAGAGTTATGCATGTCACACTAGATATTTCATTGTGACAACCACAAATCCACTTTGTTTTCCCCATACAACATGCAAGCAAACACTATGCTACACCTCCCTCTACAACAAATTTATCTCCTTGTATTGCTTTTGTAGTTTTCCATTTAAATGGCAATGTACACAATGCTTAAACTCTCCCATGTATTTCGTGCAACTCTTATATCCTTGTTCTTAGCACACACAACAAACAAGTCTCCCCATGCCACATAACCAAGCACAACCAGAGCCTGCACTGTCACTACCATGATAGGACCCATGACCATCATTATAGCCACCATTACCATAGAAAGTGTGATCAAGGTTTCAATTGTTATCCTGCATGCACCAATAGGTTGTCCCTTGTAGATACAACAATGCACATGAATTGTGGTCATACCAAGAGCTTAGACAAAGACTTACACAAATCCACAATCACAAGTTTTCCAAGCTTGCATTGGTTGCACAATATGCATGCAAATTCATGAGTAGATCCAACAACAATTCAATTCAAACAACCGAGCAACATGTCCGTGTGCGGTGGGCACAAGAAGCCTTGAATTTCACGCTATATTATTTTTGTTTATTTTATAGACCTCCTTGGCCTCAACGATTTCTCATTGCTTAGCCTTTAGATAGGTGACCTAAACATATTTACGATTCAAGTTGCTTGCATGCAGTGCATTTGACATAAAAAAAAATTGGGCCCTTATCTTGATGATTAAGTAACATGTTATTTTTCAATGATTGGAATATATATTGAGATGTATATCTTTTTATCTCAATATCTTTCATTAACTAAAATATGCATTGGAATATACACCATCAAGTTGTATACAACCCATCATCCAAATTATGCATATCCTAGCATATATTTCAATCATTGAAAGCGAACATGATGCTTAATATTAACCATGATGGATTTGTCAAGGTGAGCCTTTAACACCCCTTGGAAACTCTACTTGGAACATTGAAGTGACATGCTCTTTGTACAAAGCCTTGCAAAACCCTACCCAAAACATTGAAGTGGCAATTTCCTTGCTTGGAACCTTGTAAATTATGTTTCTTGCTTAGAACCTTGCAAAACCTTACCCAAAACATTGAAGTGACAGATTCTTTATCTGAAACTTCAAAGTTTTAGGCAATTGGATGTATCCCCATAGTGAAGATTAAAATAAGACACAACTATTGGATGTATTCCTAGTGTTGAATATTGCACCCTCCATCCTATTTCCAAAATAAAAACACATATTGATGTAATTATCATATAATAAGGTATTATATAAAATAAAAGTTTAGATTAAGTATATTATATTATCTAAAAATCCCAATCCAAATTGGTGTTTTCATGAGAGACTTGGAAATTCATTAACGATAACAAGGGGAAGATTAGGTGTAAAAAAAAAGGGAGAATCGGGTTTGAAAACCTCCCCCCTAGTCTTTTTTTACAAAGAAAGGAAGAAAACTATATTGGAGGAAATACACAAAGAAGGGCCATTTAAAAAGGTGGGTAAAGATTAATTGATATTTTATAAAGGTAATAAACATTTCAATAATTTTATTTAGGAAGTTTACCTATTTCTTTGAGAGAAGGATACTATTTTTTTCCTAAGGACATTTGAAGAAGGGCATATTTTGTCTTGTGGGGTCCTTACAGTGTGTCCTTGCTCGAGCATCTTACTCTTCAAAACTCAATCCTTTTCTCAAGTTTTGATTGGGGTCCATTAACCTAGAATTTATGGTTATGGGCCAAAACCACAATATGTGAGTGCAAGATGTGATTTATAGTATTGGCATGTAGAAGATTAATAATGGAGATGAAAAGGAACCTAAAGATTATGCTAAAAGGGAAAATGGCTTAATAAGAGAGATAAATCTCAAGGACTCGTAAGCATGTATGTTTCATAATTGTTGTAATTCCATATTTAGGGTCATAAATGTCTTACGAATGTATGGAATATCTTCAAAATCTATTCTCCAAACTCACTAAGTTTGGATTTATTCAACATGAACAATAATTGATGTGATTGGATCCTCAAGAAATTGACCAAACTGAAGATCACTTCACTTGAATCAATAAACTACATTTGATATGACCCAAGGGAGGCATATATGGGGTTAAATGTATATGATAAGATTCCATGGGGGGCATATCTGGGGTTAAAAGTACATTTAATGGGGTAAATGTATATGTAATAGTGATCAGCCTAATGAAGGATCCACATGTGCAATTAGTGAATAGGTATATATAGAGATCATGTAGTCATTATTGAGGGGAACAACTGACTTGGATGTACGAATGTATTAGGGTATTTGGAGGAGGTTCTCCTATTCTTTATGGAATTATTGTGCAATTCATCTCTCTTATATATCTTAGTGTTGTGCTTCATGCCCACATTTTATGTACATTGTGTGTACTCTAGGTCATATGATCCTTGGGTTTTGGCTCCTTCAAACAAGTCATCCTAGAATTTTCACTATAACTCTTTTTGGAGAAGTTTTAGATAGAATGTTTTTTGGGGGAGCTTGAGACAACATAGCAAAGTACCAGTGGTAAAAATTGCATATTATGGTTCACTATAATTTTCAAGTTACATGCTACAGAAGTCAGGGTTTTTTACTAGTCCTAAAACTAGTTTCAAATAGGTGTTCTGGCTAAAACAATCATATATGTTTCTAGAAAGATCCAAATTGAGTGCCACTGGTTGTATTGAGTAGAGTATGGACCATAGTAGTTTAGGAAAAAAACTCAAAAATAGATTTTAAAAATTGGACATGTGGCCGACAGTACAAGTTTACTCTCTAGAAAGAGACAAAACCATCAAGTTTTGGGAAAGTTACCATAACTTTCTCCTAGCACATAAAAATTTGGTCAAAATAATGGAATTGCAAAGAATACATATCAAAATACTATAGGCTAAGCTTTCAGACACATAAGGGCTCAAATTTTAGAGATACATCATGAGAAAGGTCGGCCAGTAGGATAGTCTCCAAATCAGGGTTTTAAAAGGCATGTTAACTTAAAATTATCATAATTTTTTTATTGGGATGTGTAGTTGAGTTTATTCAAAAGCCATTGGAAAGAGGAAACACATGAGATTATATTGGGAAAAACATCTTAACTATATGGGATCATCGTTTCTAATCTATTAGGGCTAGAAGTTGAGGGTTTGAGTTAGACCTCAATTAAGAATCAATGGCAAGATGATGCAGGTGCATTGATTGTCAAAGGTTCATATGTGTGTGGGGGAGTGAAAATGTTGCAGAATGGTTGATGAATCATGTACAAGAAAAAATTTCCTAGAGAACCGACATATATAATACTTGGAAACCCATGTATTATGGTGGATGGTAACTTTTTTATATGGACTTCAACAATGTTTATGTTTTATAGGTACAAGATGAAAAATGAAGAAGACCAATTATCGCAGAAGACTAAGAGAAACGGAAGCAAAGAGCATAGAAGATGAAGATGAAGATGAGACCAGTTCAAAGGACCAATGAAAAAGAGAAATGATTGGATCACAAGTCTTTGTTAAGGGGGAGTATGAAGGGATAACTTCTACTTGTGATGTCTAATGAATAAATTATATGACGTTTTATAAAGAAGTAGATGAACTATAAAAGTATACGTAAGAATGAGAGATGAGGAGAAATGAGAGAAGTTAGGGATGAAAATTTGTTTAGAGGTTCATAGAAATATAATGGAGATAGTTATGGAGATGATTGAACTAAATGTCTAATTATGATATAATTGTTATGGCTGCATATAGTTATATAAAGGGACCATTTAGACAATAGAAATACACATGGGAATATTATAATTAATATAATTTCCCTTTCGGTGGTTTCTAGAGCACATACTCCTGGTGTCCCTTGCTTTGTATATGTATTTGTATTTTATTTGCTACTGGCTAGTTGCCATCACAATACCTAACTTTAGTGGAGATAAATACATAATTAATCACGTGGAATGGTTGAGGATGATAAAGAAAATTGATTTGAGTCCCTTTGGGGTTGTTTTTTATTTTCGGGGTGAAGCTTCTATGTGGTGGAATAGCCTATGAAGATATTAGATTCTACTCCGCATGGGAAAAAAATGAAAAATGCTTTTGAAATAAATGGATCTAGGATACAAAAATAAAGGAGATGCATAAAATTCAAGATGAATTAAATGAAGCTAAAGAAAAAAAATTCAAGTTGCATAAGGATAATGACTAGACATTATCTCTATATATACATATTCACTCATTGCACATGTGGACCCTTCATTAGGCGAACCACTATTATAGTATACATTTGACCCCAAATATGTACTTTTGGGGGGCATGTAGAATGAAGGAAAACCATCAAAGGTGAAACCATATTGACACCCTCATTTCCAAGAAAGACAAGAAGATTCACCGCAAAATTACCAAGGAAGAAGATGGAATAACCAACAATGTTCATGGAATAAGGCATCACAAAACTATTATTTGATAGGATATTATCAATGACCAACAACTACAACAAATTGGATAAGTCACAACAACAACATGTGGAATCAAAGGAAAGAAAAGTACACAATAACCAACTATCAAGGATCAAGACCAAAAAGAATTGAGCTTGGATGAATGGACCATCATTAATGGAAACAAGAAAGCAAGAATATAAGGAAATCCTATTACTTGGTTTCATCACATGTAAAGCCCTTAATTGCAAATATTTGAGAACAAATCGTTTCCAATAAGGGTACTATGTTATGACCCGAGGGGGGCATATATGGGGTTAAATGTATATGATAAGTCCCCAAGGGGCGCATATTTGGGGTTAAATGTATATGTAATAGTGGTTGGCCTAATGAAGGGTCCACATATGCAATGAGTGAATGTTGTGTACATTATGTGTACTTTGGGTTATTATGATACCTTAAGCATTTGGTACATAAAAACATTTGCAATTGGAGGAGTGTGGCATTCACATAAAAAAGAACTATGATACCTAATTGATGCAAATACTCGTCCAAAAAAACATTCATACTCCATGTGAGGTCATAGTTTCCCATTATTGCATAATGAACTCAATCATCATTAGGAGAGGCACTGAAGGATTGTGAAACACTTACATCAACAACAAAACATGGAGAAAATATAATGATGTATTGAGAAATGATCATGCTAGAGAAGCAACAACAAGTTCCAAAAGAAACTAGACAAGCTAAAGAAGAACATCGTTAGGAGTACAAAATGCAACTCTAGAGGTAAGTGTAGCAGGGTTATTATTATTTCTAGTAGCATAAAATATATTGTCATAGTAGAAATGGTGGAGAAACTAAATTTAGCACAGCATAAGCACTCACAATCGTATAGGTTATTATGTTTTCAATGTAGACATGAGGTAATGGTGACAATTTAGTGCAAGGTGCCATTGAATATAGGAGAGTACAAAGATGAGATTCTATGTGATGTCATTTCCATGGATGCTTCCCACTTGTTGTAGAGAATACCATGGCAATATGATAAATGCATGCATAGTACTTGATGTGAAAAAGAATTCCTACAACATTACAAATGATGGAAGGAGATTCCAATCACTGCCAATAAAGGATGAGGAATAGAGTGAGGTGTTAAAATGGTAATATTCCTAATGAGAGGGGCACCCGTTATTTTTCCAAAGCTTAGGAAGTAAATTGACAATTGTTGTAGAGAGAATTTGAGAACAACATATTATTTTTGGTTTTTTCACTATCAAAATAGTTTGTTTGAACTCCCAAAGTAATAACCAAATAGTAGCACAACACTTCTGAGAACATGTGTAGATGTAGAGCTACTAGGTAGAGGGGTCAGCCTAACAGTACCAGTTTCCACACATATAGAAAAAATCCACTCTCTATCAGAAAATCATAATGAACCACCAGAAGAATGTCTCTCAATGAAAGAAAAGTCATAAGGTGAGAAAATAAAGAACATATCTATCTAGTTGGCATAATCTGTGATTGGGAAATTAACATCTATAACATCTTGGGATTATAAGTATACTAGGTAAACTACCTTTGCTCCTTACGAGGATACAAAACTTAAAAAATAGTACAATACCCCAAGAAAATGGAACAACCCTTGGTGAAATTAGCTAAAGGATGGATGAATACCATCTTTCTTGCTTCCTGGTTCATCATTCACGGTAGTACCTCATAAGGTTTGAAAATCTGAGAACCATACAAATACATAGGCACCTATCACCTAGCAATCAGAGACAGATCTCATACCTATCGAAACTTAGGCACATACCACAACATACTTCAAGCTATCATACCACTTTGAACTTGAATTTGTGCCTTGACTTTATATGCACGTTACAAGAGACTCTTGGAGCTAAGACGTAACCATTGTCTAGATTTAGTCAATAACTTGGTGCATATCCTACATAAGCAGAGATAGAGACAACGACATGGACAAATCTAAGTTTAGCCTTCGTTGCCTTCTATAATGAATGATTGATTTTACGTATGAATGCACTAAACTATTATGTGTTGTACTCATGCTTGAAATAAGGAAGGAGAGTATTTGAAAAGTAATAGCCATGAAAAAAGACCTAGAGAGGCCAAGAAACCAAACATTCAAACAACATCCATAAACAACTCAAGAAACCACAAGATGTACCCTCACGCCACCTGAGGCTCACAAGGAATCCTTTGATCTTTTTCTAAAGCATAAAGTAAGGGAATAAATCACCAATCAAAGAACAAGAATGACAAGAATACAATAAATCAAAGGACAAAACCCCCTAAAAGAAATAGTAAGGCCTTTCCAAACCTTACTAATTAGGATGTGATGGAATGTGCGACAAAATATTTGAGCATGCAAGATTGACCACCATTTCTATAGTCTCAGGGACTTGGAACAAAGCTGAACTAGTATAGTTTAGGGAGGATGATACAAATCCGTATGGATAATGGGTGGCATCCTTTTGATTGAACTATACAAACCTTATTCAAATTCCCATTCAATCAATGGGTAGGTAGTAAGTCAATAAGTCAATAAGTGTAGGCGAGAGTAGGTGGGTAGGTGAGTAGGTAGTGACATGACACAACTGTTATGTTGTCTACTCACTAAGGATACCTCTTGAACCATGAGGTTGCTTGCTCACTGAAGTTGCCTACCATGATGATGAAGGTTGAGAATGAAGAGTTGGTATCTATTGCAATGTATGGTTTATTAGAGATGTGGGAATCCTTTGGAAGAGAATTGCCATACCCATTAGCTCTATCCTAAGGAATAATTCTAGTGATAAACAAATCTATCTAGTTGAGTAGTTACCCCTTCCCTTTAGTTGTCTAAAACTATATCGTATAGTGAGCTATTTACCATCTTGCGAATATAAAAGGTAGGGTCTATGATCTAGCTTGCAACTATAGATAAAAAAATGTCATAGGGATGGTGAAAGACATAAAATAATTATGTTATGTTATAGTTCCAAGGAAACTAGTAGAGCATAATGAGATAGATAAGTGGGAGAAGGATATTTGTATAGAAGTGAATAAGTTGTTGGATGAGTACAACAACACATCATGTAACAAATTGTTATATCCAATGCCACCAAAAGAGAACATTGCACATGAGATATATTTTATCCCAAGCATGACGTTCTCAGATCAAGTAGTGTGTAGGACAAGTTTGTTAAAAAAACACAGTGTTGAATCGATAAGTAAGTGAGTTGTTGTCGAAGGACTTACTTAGGGAAATCATGAGCTTGTGTGTGGTTCCAACTTTGATAATGCTAAAGGAAGATGAACAATCGAGGATGTGTACAAACTCTGGAGTGGTGAATAGGATCTCGATTAGGTACATGTTTTCATTGTTGAGCTTGGATGATTTAATGGACATTTTGAGTGGCCCTAGATACTTCACCAAGATCAGTTTAAAGATTGAATATTACTAGATTTGTATTATAGAGGAGATATAAGTGGAAATTTGCATTCAATACCAAATGCAATTTGTACAAGTGGTTGGTTATACCATTTGGATTGACCAATGCACCATGTATTTTCATTTTATTTCCAACTAAGGTATAATAGTTGTACATTGGTAAGTTTGTGCCAATTTATTTGGATGAGATTATAATTTTCAATAAGATCATGAAAGAGCATATGCAATATTTGAGGATAGTGTTTGAAGCACCGAGGAAGGACCAATTGTGTGGTAACTTGAAGATCCATGCAATTTTTTAAGGAAGAGTTGGTTCACCTTAGGTTCATGATTTCCAAGGACTATTACACATGGATCTAGAGAAGCTGAAGGTGATTCTAAATATTCCCATGCCTTAGAATGTCATTGAGGAAAGGAGTTTTCATGGCATTGCAAATTTTTACAAGAATTCATAAGATGACTTAGTGAGATATGTGTGTTGATGATTAAGTGTATGATAGTAAAGGGGTTCTAATGGAGTGTGCATACATAATGAAGTTTTGAGATGTTAAAGTAGAACATTATAGAGACATATGTTGGTGTTATTTAATTTTAACAAGGTTTTATAGGTGTATTGTGATGTAAGTGTTGTGGCTATTGGTGCAATATTGAGCTGGGAAGGGAAATCAATAGAATTCTTCAACAGGAAATTGAATGAATTACAATTTAAGTAATATACTTACAATATTTAGTTTAATGCTATTGTGTATGAATCAAGCACTTAAGTTTATCAACAACCAAATGAAGATATATCAAAGGCATGTGAGATGGGTCAAGTTTATGAAAAGTGACAGATTCATGTTTAAGCATAAGTTTGAGAAAGAGAATAAGGTTGAAAATTCAATGAGTAGGACATTTCCAATGTTGGCAAAATTGAGGAATGAAACAATTATTTTCGACTAGATTAACGACTTATATAAGTATGACAAAGATTTTGTGTAGGTCACAGGGATGTGTAAGAGTTTGGGAAAATAGGATAGAATTATAACATAATTGAAACACTATATCAAGGATGGGTATTAATTCAAAGGGAATTAGTTATGCATTCTAAAGGTTCATCGTAAATTAATTTGATCAAAGAGTTGTCTATTCGCAGAGTAGGAGGTCGTTGTGGATGTGATAAGACATAGTTTGTCAAAGGAAAGATATTAGTGGTTGAGCATGAAGGAGGAAGTCAACCAAATTTTGATGCAATGTATAATATGTGAGATGGATAACAAAGTGAGCCATAACATAAGGTTATACACATGATTGTTGATATTGAATATGCTTTGGGAGGATAAATCTATAGATTTTATTCTTGCGTTGCCAAAAATACAACATGAACTTGTTGTAGTGTTGTTGATAGGTTTTCAAATATGCCACACTTCATGCATTATATGAGGACTTGTGTATTACTCAGATAGTTTCTTCAAGGAGGTGGTGTGATTTCATCAATTACTGAAGATGATCACATCAAGTCATATATACTAGGTTTCTTAGTCATTTTTGGAATAAATCTTTTAAGATGAAGGGGATGAAGCTGTAATATAATTTAACACGTGATCTCCAAATAGATAGAATGACATAGGTAGCCACAAAAAAAAAGCCTTGGAAATATTCTAAGGAACTTAGATGAATATAAGACAAAATAGTTGTATTAGGTTTAGCAGAAGGTGAATTTTCTTATAACAATTTTGCGAACATGTCAACAACATTTTCACCTTTCAAAATAGTCTATGGCCAAATGAATTTTAGAGGAGTTACATACTTGATAGATTTTCCAATTGACATGAAAATAAGTAATGTTGTGAAGGCATTTGCAAAGCATATGGAGTAGGTGTACGCATGGGTTTAGGACATGCTAAAAGAGAAAATTACATAGTAGGAAAAACATAAGGAGTGCATTGATGTGCAAATAAGATATGAGTCATTTGAAATTGGTGATTTGGTCATTTAAAATCTCGAGAAGAAGAGATATCCTAAAAGAAAAAATTACATAGTAGGAAAAGCATATAGAGTGCACTGATGCACAAATAAGATATGAGTCATTTGAAATTGGTGATTTGGTCATGGGAAATCTCAAGAAAAACATATATCCTAGAGTTGTGTATAACAAATTGAGTGTGAAGGAGATTAGATCCCCTATAATTAGAAGAAAACAATGTATTTGAAGTAGAGTTGCCAAAGGAGTTTGAAAAATTGTCCATTTTAAACTTTATTGATTAATATATGAGTGCAAAGAAGGTGCGCTCATTGTAAGCAAAGAAGATGAAGATAAAGATAGATTAAGAGAAAACGTGGGGGCTAATTAGCACATGTAGATGTGAAACAAGAAGCTAGATGAAATTGAGAAGTTATTGGTTGATAATGTGAGAAAAACCTAGACTATAGATTACAAAAAATATTTGGTTAAGTGGGAGAATATGACAAATATAGATAATATTTAGATTTCTAAGGAGTGACAAAAATTTCATACGGGAAAGAATGTTGTTTAAGTAAAGGATATTGTATTAGGGCAATGATGCTCATTGTTAAGAACCAAAGACTGAATACAGAAAGCACCACAACAAATATAGAAGAACAATATAGAAAAACATCACTTTATTATATCAAACCCTTGAGGTAGGGCAACACCATACAATGGATCCTATTATGGAAGGGATCCTCTCTTGTTCACTTGCCTCTTCGAGGGGGCATCCTCCTATTGAGCTACCGCTCCACAATACAATATTTCTTTTTCATGTCTCATTACATTGCTTGAACCCCTTTATATAGTGCTACCATCACCTAAGAACATTCTAGAGGAGGAATCTTCTAGAAGTAGAACCTTCTAAGAAGTCCTCTTACATTTATTATATCTAACTACCATAGTGGGCCTTATTTAATAATATAGTGGACCTAGTCCACCTTACATTGAATGACCTCCACTATTATCACTATGGGCCCTCTGGGCCCCCCCACTACCTCTCTAGCTACCTTACACTCATTGACCCAATTGTAACCACGTGTTTTTTCTGCATAACGATCCTATACATGCTAAGAAGCAACAACTTTCTCACTTTCCTCCTCCATCTAGGGAACTTCAACGCCCCACATCTATGAGTACTAGCATAAGGTTGATTTTCATGACATTCCACCCTCCCTTTGCCCCTAGGTTTCAAGAGGAAACACCCTTAGAAAAATCTCATAGTCATTGATGGATGGGGTTGAAGGGAAGTGACCTCAGTGCATGTAAATCCTTTACAATATTACATCAAATTTCCATTGCATTCCCTAATGTATAGACTATGTGCGCCCACCTTGACATCCTACACATGCACATCTCAACGCCTTGTGTCCTTCCCTTTATCTTTTTTTGTGGATCTTGAAATATCATCGAGATCATTACACCTTCATTCCAATAGATTCACATGGCACTAAGGGAGACAAATAATGAACGGATGTTACATAACCAAATTTCCTTTAGAATTTGAATGGGCATTCTATATCTAATATGTAACTCTATGTATAGAATGTATGATTGGCACAAAGCTAACATATATTTCTTCCCTTTTCATGCTCTCTCTCACAGAGACACATCTTTTATGTAGTGATACAAACATTGTTTGCTTGATTTTCCTTTTGTGCATTTTACTTCAATTGATTCATTCTTCTACTTCTAATAATTTAATCAATCCCATGTTATTATGTTTTCTTCTAATTTCTTCCCAATTTGTGCATTGTTATATTTGCAAGGGGAAGTTGATGCAAGAATGTCATTAGAAATTTGAAGCCTAGAAGTGCAACATGAAAGCACATCGGATAAAAACAACAAGAAAAAAAGTGTGTAAGAGAAATCATGCACAATAAAGGTTGATGCATAAGTGCAATAAGAAAAAAACACAACATGCAATGTAAGTATAGAGATAAAAATTGCACCATAGACAAAGCAAAACATAGAAGTTGACATGAGAAGGATTGCAACAAAGAGTGCACAGTACAACAAGAGTGTTAAAAAATGATTACATAGGATAGGTGAGATGTGGAATATATGAATTTATTATAAATGGATTTGATTGAACACAATGAGGGTGATCCCTTTTTATGTCTTTTACCATATCATTGTGTTATCATCTTGACCTAACCACTCCATATTAATAACATTTTATTATTTTAATTAATGATATTTAATTCACTTAGTATAAGGTAGTTTATTACTTTTTTTAACTTAATATTGAAGTTTTAAATACTCCAACACCAAATGATAAGATTTTGAACTTTCTAGAGATATACTATGTGAAAGATTTTGAAACGTCCAATGTTTTGAGTGGACACTTCACCCATTATCAAGGACAAAAATTATATTATCATCTTGACCTAACCACTCCATATTAATAACATTTTACTGTTTTAATTAATGATATTTAATTCATTTAATATAACGTAATTTATTATTTTTTGAACTTTAATATTGAAGTTTTAAATATTCCAACTCCCATCAATATAAAAATATACTTTTTTATTATTTACTTCACATTACATAAAATGCCCAAAATTTTATAAAAAAAAAATCATAAAAATAATATATGAAATTTCACTTTTATTTTCAATTATTCATTTTTTCTAGATCATGGGACTTATGTGGTTGTTCGATTAAATAGTCATATCCTATATTTTGAAGGAAAAATCATATATTTCCACTTAAGGAAGCATATCTTCTCATCAAAACAAGAATCCACTTGGAGAAAAATATTTTTTTTACCTCTTCGTAATGAATTAGGAATGATATCACCATGACAAATGCATTAATTAACTCATATATCGTGTTGGAGTTTTATTTGGAAAATCATTTTAAAAGAATATAACATCTCTTTATTGTTGGAAAAAGATCATGTTTGTCCTCATTATCGTTATTGTTGCTTTGTCTTCACGCATGCTAGAAAAACATTCTCTAATACTATCTTAGAAAATATGGTATTGGAATTCAGTCCTATTGAACTAGGGACCAACAGTCAATGTCACATGATAAATAAAGATAGACCAATACCATAAGAATACTTAAATTATAGTGGAGAGCTTTTTAGGAATAAAAACCACTCTGAACTAAAAGCTTAATTCATCATTTTCAAGTCCAATTAAATTCAAGTGATGAAAAATGAGGTAAGGTTTTCTATCTATCTATAGCATTGAGATTTGGTTAGTTTCCACAAACCCATGGGACCACAAATCCCACATAATAATCATTAATGTGAGTTATAGCCATGGGGATCATAAGTCAAGATTACATTAGTTATGTCAACACACCAACTTCCCCATTAAGCTTCACTTGGGAACATAAATAATTAAAGTTGGCATAAAGTATATTTGAACATGTGAAATTTCATCCCAACACCTTCCCTTAATTTGCACTTGGGTAGAGATACAAAATTACCAATGCTTACAACCACAACCTTAACATGACAAGGTGCAACCATGCTCATAATTAAGACTTATTCTTTAGAACTAAAGTATCTCAAGCACCTTCACGTGATCTTCTTCAAAAAATAGTGAAGTAACAAGGGGTTAGAGTGGGAACTCAAAATCCCTCAATGTTGTCAAAGAACAACATCCAAAACACAAATGATAGTAAAGAGGATTATGACCATGCTGTCATGATAGATACATAATCCAGGATACTACCATGTTGTCATGATGGTCAATGAGATCAACAAATTCTTCCAACATAAACGATCTTCCCATCAAATGCGCCAAAAAGCAACAACAAAGGTCGCCATCAAAAGTTGGCTATGCCCTCTCATCTAACATTGTAAGGAATCTATTCTTGACATATTATACATCTATTATAGATCGATTTTACACTCTACCATTGTCATTTCTTCCTTTGTGTTAGGTTTGTCTACAAATAAACGCTATACATTTTTTTTCCATTCTAAATCATGTAGTCTAAATGTTCTATGTTTTTACCCTTTTCTGGACATTTTTTTTTGACGAGTTTTGCCGAAAATATGATAAAAATTTGAAAAAATCTCAGATTTTAGTGGTTAAGATTACATATTACGGACACCCTAGAGTTTTTGAGGGCGCTGAATAAATTTATGCGTTAAAAAAATTCGATTTAAGTAATATAAAATTGTAATTTCACCAACAATAATGCTGTTGAATTTTGATGATAGTTGCCAAAAAATAAAAATAAAAACATAAATTTTTTACACTACGTCCTCGTCCTTTAAAATTTTTAAATTTCTTAAAACTTAGTGTGTTATATATTTTCTAACAAAAGTATAATATAAATATTTTAGCTTTTGTTCGATAATATGACATTTCTTCCTTAGTGACACCATGACAAATCTTTTAATCCAATCTTCACGGTACCACAATCTTCACGGTACCATATTAAGAAAAATGAATACATTATATGTCAGGGAGAAGTTGAATATATAACTTTAATATCAAGAATCATTAGAGACATTGCATAGATCCCTTGTATTTTTTGTTAGAGACTTGTGCCATTAACTTTGACCTAACTAGTTCTTAATATTAATAACACATTATTATTCTAACTATGACCTTTAATTACGTAACTTTACACAAGCTTATTTTATTACATTTTTGGACTCTTCTATAGTATTTGATTGTTGAATACTCCAACAAAGAGTGCACTAAGGAAAGGTGGAAGGTTGTAGAAGAAACTGATTCAATAAATGTCCATTTAATGTTGTGCACGAAGGTTAAAAGATTGGGTATATAATTACAAAATGAACAAGGTAGTTGAAGAGATTCTTCTAAATTAATATGAGTGATTTGATTAGTTGGTTAAGATGGAATCATAATTTTTATTTTTATTTTTTATTTTTAATTATGTATTTATCTAAATTGTGGTTACACAATTGTTTATTGGTGAATGTTAAAGGACACCTTTCTTGCTTCAATATTGCTCCAAGACCTCTACCCGAGGCATCACATTCTAAGACAAAAGTCATAGTAAAGTTTGGTATTGTTAATATTGGAATAGTGCACATGGCATCATTTAAAGCTGAGAAGGCATGTTTAGCGGCCTCACTCCAAACAAAGGCATTTTCTTTAGTAGTGAAGTTAAGGGAGCAATGAATTTTCCATAATTTTTCACAAACTTTCTGTAGTACTTGTAAGTCTTAAGAATCCATGCAAGCTCTTCAAGGTCTTGGGATGGAGCCAATCTTGCATCGCTGCAACTTTCTTGGGATCAACTCGTACTCCCTCTTGACTTACAATGCAACCCAAGTATTCAATCTTTGAAGCCTCAAAAGCACATTTAGATTGTTTCAATAATAGTTGGTGGTCCCGTAGGAGCACCGTGGGAGTTGCAAGGTTCTATCAACATGTTCTCTATGGTATTCCCATGTTTTATTGTAGATCAAAATATCATCAAAGAATGCCAACACAAAATTGCATAGGAAGGGTTGAAAGACCATGTTCATGAGGCTCTGGAAGGTAGTTGAAGCATTGCAAAGGCTAAAAGGCATCACTAAAAACTCATAATGACCTTCATGTGCACTAAAGGAGATCCTGGGGATGCATGTCACTTTCATCTTGAATTGGTGGTATTTAGAACTAAGGTCAAGTTTAGTGAAAAACTTGGCTCGATGAAGTTCATCCAAGAGATCATCAATAACTAGGATAGAAAATTTGTTCTTGATGGTCAACATTTTGAGAGCCTGGAAATCAGGACACATGTGCCAAGTACTTTCTTCTTTAACACCATGACAATTGATGATGAGTAAGGGCTACTCCTGGGATGTATGACTCTTGCCTCCAATAATTCATGAATGATCTTTTCAATTTCATTATTTTGTGCAAAAGGGTGTCAAGTAGGATGCACATTGGGTTGTTCACTACATGGAATGAGGGGAATACCATGGTCATGATTCCCACGTGAAGGTGGTAAACCTTGTGGTGTTTCAAATACGTTTTGATGCTTAGATAGGATTAGTTTCAAATCAGGGTGAATCTCTTTTGGGGCCATGTCTACTACTTGTATGGAATTGAACTATGCAATAATTTCCTAGTGGCCTTTCTTCAACAACTTATCCATACGATGAGAGGTGATAATTTCATGGGAACCATATGTAATCCCCTTGAGGGTATATTTCTTCCCTTCTTGAGTGAAGCTCATGTATAATTCCTTGAAATCCACGGTGACGGGTCCCAAAGTATGTAACCATTTTGCCTCAAGAACTATATCACAACCACCCATTTCAAAAGAAAACATGTGAGTTTTGAGATAATACTCGTCAATCTATAGTTTCACCATTTCACATCATCCCCCAAATTTCATGATACCACCAATGGCAATCATAATTTGAAAATTAGATATGGGATGTATATAACAATGGGTTTCTTGTGCCACTCTCCTATGAATAAAATTGTGAGTGTTTCCACCAACAATCATCAAAATCACTTTGTGGTGCTTGATGTAGCCAATGAATTTCAAGGTTTGGGGTGCTAAGAAACCTGATAGGGCATGGAGAGAAATGTGGGGTTCCTTGCAAGGATCATGCAAGGATCATGCAAGGGGACTTCATCTTCCATGGGAGGGGTGGTGTCTTCCAAGTTTGGTCAAGGAGTATCTTCAACAAGAATGTCTTTTAAGTATTCATGTGGAGATAACATTTATTTGAAATAATTTATGTTCTTTGCATTTGTGCCCTTTCAAATGTTGCTCATCATAATTATAACAAATATGGAGGCATTGATGTTCCACCATTTCTTCAAGAGATAACTTGTGGATTCAGACTAACAACAAGTTGGAGGAGTTGCCCGGATAGTCACCATAAGGGGGATAAGGTGAGTGGTGAATAAAGGGCTCTTGGTTTGTGCATTGATCACTATCTCAACTCCTTTAGCTCTATCACAAGATTCCAACAATGTTTTTGGGCACTGCATCATGACATGTGCTTGAATTACTTCATTGAGACCACCATTGAAACATTCTTTAAAAAATAAATCAGATTGGCCCTTTATGCAGATTACCAATTGCTCAAAGGCGGTAATTTTGTCAGGAATCCCAAATGGTGAGTTTCACATTCAGAACGAGCATAAAGAACTTTCACAAACTTGGTCTAGGAAATGTAGCCTTTATAAGTCTTCTTATACCATTGCCAACGCTACCAACATTCAACATCCAAATATAATACCCCAAATTTTAGTTTATGTAGGTCATTAGTGATGCCATGGAGAGAGAAATAATGTTCCATTTGGGTAACCCACCCTAAGGGATCAAACCATCAAATTTGTTTATGTCAACCTTTGGAAAACGATGCCATGAATTATGATCCTAAAAGTGTGGGTGAGGGTTATCTTGAAGCATATGTACACCTTGCACTTCATGGGCTAGAAATTCCTCCTTGGTTGGATCAATGTTTGGATATATTATATTGACATTTAAGTTGGCACTTAAAAATCTCAAGATTTTTCTTCGGTATTTCATTATTTTGTTCATATTGTGGAGAGTAGACTCAATGTTAGCAAGCTTGTCTTCTAGATGTTGGCGCTGAGTAGCTTGGGTATGTTGTTAGTTCTCTGAGTTGGCCATGTTGCAAGTTTGAACCATGGGAGCACCAAAGATTTTGTGGAAGTGTTATTCTGTACTTATCTCTCTGTGATCAACTGCTTGAAAGGAGTTTGTTCAGAAATACCCCAAATCATTGTACTATTGGGTTCACTTGAAAAGGGTTACTTGAGGTATACCCACCTAACTAGCACGACGCAAGCAATATTTTGAGAAAGGTCTCCCACAATGGTGCTAGTAGGACCTAGAGTTTTTTTTTTGTTTGTTGGTTAACTGCAAAAGTTAGGGTTTGTAGGGTCATAGAGACATAGAAGTGTTAAGTGCTATAGCTTTCCGATATACTTGTGGGGTCCAACAATAGTACTCGCCCCAATATCTCAGGGCACTAACTAAGGAGGCTCAACCATGTCCTTAGTCATACAACCTGACTACCTAGGTACTAGAGAGTGATCACCTCGAGTGATGTTCTCAGTGTACTATAGCAATAACATGACCAATAAGTTGATCTAGACTTGGTTTTAGGTATACCTAGGGGACTTTCGATATACCCAAGGGTACATGGAATTTAGATTATGTATATAGGTGTTGTCTGATGTGATACTACTTGAACGATTACCAATAGGGGTTACAAGGGTTTCCAACAAAGTCATTCCACTTGTATTTCCTATGTGTATTTTTCCCCAACTGTAGTTTTACCCATTGAACGATATATCATTGTGTTATTTAAAGACATCAAAATAGGTCTCTCGCCTAAAAAAATATACTAATATTTGAAGGCGTGTTGATCCAGGAAAGAGCTTTGATGCCACATGTAGTGTTCCTTAACCATTAAACTTGAAAGACAACCAAGTATATAGAGAATATAATTGCAATAACTAGATACAAGAGACAACAAGGGTTGCATGGCAACATAGTCCCTGCCAACTTATATTTTGAAAACATTGAGTCAATTTATGTATTAAAAATATAATTTAAATAATTTAAAATTATGATTTCTACAGTATCAAATTTGTAAATTTCGTAATAACAATTACGAAAAAATAAAAAAATTATAACAATTAGACTGCACCCATTAGATAATGGTAATAATAATTACGAAAAATTAAAAATTATAACCATTGGACTGCACGCATTAACCAAAATCTTGAGTTTTATCAATTCTTCCCATTTTAACATAGTGCTTTTAACAGGACACTTCATCACTACTGCCCTGTATCCGACTTCATCACTAACTGTGCCCTGTATCGGAAGGGAGAAATTCCTCCTGTATCCAAAACTCAAATTTTGATATTTGTAACATGAACAGAATGAAGGATAATTTGGATAGGAGTTCACTGCTCATTAATCACTTGTTCAATTTTGGTCTCAAAGCATCATTCTGTTGAAGATTATTCAGTGTTATAGTTAAATCATATTAATTTAATTGGAGAACTTTCTAATCTCTTTTGTAGAGCTCTTTCGGTTGAAAAGTGTTCCTATGGTTGAAAACAATTTTGAGAGGAAAACAATTTTCGTTTCCTTATTCTACTTAGTATTAGTTGTCA
>ML779177.1:325961-345580 GCA_009831015.1 Picea engelmannii | reverse complement strand
CAACAAACGAAGTATCCATGCTCTGCCAAGGAGTCTCTTCCTCAATGATACAACCAGGCAAGTCGGCATCCATTCTGAAAGTGTGATGTCCATCCCCACTGCCAGCCTCCACTCTGTCGCTTGGCTCTGCCATGGTCGACATGACCTCCAGCGTTAAGTCCTCCTTGACGATGCAGCCCGAGATCAATTGCTCCTCCAAATTGACAGAACCCAGATTGCTGCAGTCGGTTTCCTGCTCTGCAATGGAAGAGAGCAGGGCCTTCTCCTCAGCTCGAGCCTTTTGCCTTAGCATCGAAGTGGCAATTGCCAGAGCGCGCTCGAGTTGCTCCCTGCGCTGCCGCTTTTCCTTGCGGGCATACCAATTCGAACCCCGTCGAGGCACCCCCCTTTTCCTTGGCATGTTGCTAAGCTTTCTCCCAGACGTGCACACAGGCTGAAGCGGAATGAGAGCGGATGCACACAGGCTAAACTTTCTCCCAGACTTGCACACAGGCTGAAGCGGAGTGAGAGCGRTTGCACYARCADCAAAACTCCACAGAAGACTGGTGTACCAGGGCACAAGACGCGCTGAGCAACACCAGCTTCTCCAAACCCAGAGCAGAACCATGGGCGAAAAACCAAGAAACCAATAATCCAAACTCAAAACCTCATGACCGAATTTACCAATGCACTCCCCGACGTCGTTAATGCTCGCTCGCTCGACGAGACCTCCCATCGCAGAACGATAATGGCTACCCTGCATCCGTAGGGCTGGTGTTAAATGGATGGGCTCTCTCATTTAAACCTCGGCTCAAGTGGAAGCCAAATGTCACTCCTTCTCCAGCTGTCACCCCATGCGGGGGTAATTTCATCAATTTAAAATGACTCTTTTTAGATTTAAAGTGAAAAATATTCATTATTTTGATTCATTAGAAAATGATCAATTTGTAACACATTTAAACTATGGCTTGGTCTTTGTGTTTAGGTTTGTCCTGTAAATACCTGGTTGTGGAATTAGAAATGGAAAAAATCACAACCTTGCCTTGTGATCTTGTTCCAAACTTATCTTAAAACATAGGTTCAATGAATTGTGATCCTTGAAATCCAAATAGAAAATGTGGTTATTCTGACATTGTAACATGTGGAAATCGAGTTTAGAACCTAAGAAGGCTTTCTTTCTCTCATGTCTAATTTTGGGAGGTCTTACATTGTCTTCCTTGAGTGTGCAAACTTGCACTATCGATAATGTGGGCTAGTAGAGACGTTGAAGATCTTGTTTTGGCTTTGTCCCTTAGCTAAGTCTACGTGGAGATTGGGTCGAGTCTCTATGCCAAAAATACCTCCCTACACCTATATCTTGGGGCATTGCCTTGTTACGTAACCCAATGTATTGGGATTTGGATTTTCATTGTTCTTAGACATTGGTGAGAGAGTTGAAGTTTTTTTATTTGATTTCAAAGAAAGGTAATGATGTTTTGTTTAATTTAATGGTACCATCGAGAGTCTTTTCATAACAAGACAACACACTATATTTTTGATTATAGATTTAAATGTGTAATGTTGTTTTGCTTTTGAGTTTTTTATATTTTGTTTATGGATTGGTTAATAAGTGGACAATCTCAACTTTTTTTAATGAATTCATTTTTTTCAACAAATAAAGTTTTGTCTCGACTCATTCTTTTATTTTATTTATGAATTTTTTTTATTTATTTCTAATTAAAATTAATTACACATTATTTATATTAATAATTATAAAAAGCTTTAAAAGATTATAATATTTTATTTGTAAATAGGTTAATAAGAGGACAAAATCAATTTTTTTTGCTAAAATTTGGTTAAAGTTATTTATCCTTTATTTATGTTTAAAAAAAAAAAAAAAAACTTACTTTTTAACAAGCTAATTTCACATAAGTAATTATAAAAAGCTTAATTAAAAAAATCCAATATGCTGGCCGTCACATAGTGGATATTTTTTAGTGGAATATGTATTTCCACTCGCGAAAGATCCTCTAGATAGCGCACCAGGTTTAGCGGAGCTCTAATTGGAAGTAGAAAGCTTAAAATATAAGCTACAAGACGAGGAATAAAGTAAACGAGAACAGGGATAAAGAAACCGAGATACTACCGTCCATAACTAGTTTTTCCTGGGGCCAATCACATGCCCGCACATCCGGCAAAACATGTCAGGAGCCCCGCCAGCATTTACAGCTCAGAGGAAATAATTCTCCATATATTAAATCCATGCTGTTCTATGGATACAGGAGCTGACACGTGGATTTCCCGGCGAAGGGCTGTTCATAGGGTCCATTTAATACAAATTGACGTCCGGCAGGGCCGAAACAGTGCACTCGATGATTATTCTGTGAGAGAGCAGAAAGAGAAACGCATTTCGACGGAGCGAAGGGTTTAAAACACGAAACTTTGATTGCATTGTAGCGAAGGAGGCGGTGAAATGCAGCTGGAAAAGATGGGACTGCTTCTTAAAGGTAAGTCTGGGCTCCCAATCCTGTTAGATTTGAGCCGGATTCTTGAATACGAGGGAGTTTAGACCGTTGATTGCAATGGTTTTAGAAACAGAGCTTAAAAGGTCGCATAATCTTGTGAATTTAACCGATCCGGGACATGAAATTGCGGCAGCGTTACTTTATTTTGTGAGTTTAATGCCGGCACTGTAAATGCCAGCTTCGGTATGTGAAAATTTGCTATAGATTTGGCTCTGATAATGAGTGAATTTTTTTATTTTAGATGCTAGGAATCAGAAGTTTGGAGTATAAGTAATAATGCGCGCCTTGGAAATGAAGAATGTATATTGAATGCGCGGAACGGTTTAGGCCAGAGATTTAAAGATTATAAAGATTATGCCATCGGTGGCCGAGATTTGCATTTCAGAAGCACTTCGGCTTATAATTGCACAAGAGGGATGGGTAATGCTGTTTTGCAGTTTTAACAAGAGCGTAAAAGCCGTGAAATGCTTAGATGAAGGTAAAAGAGAACCGTTGAAGGTCATTGTGGCTGTATGCTTCGATGCACATCCAAGTACATTGAAATTTTGAGATATTTGGCTGCATTTATGGAATTTGCCCACAATTATAAAGATGCGCTTTCTTCTGCTGAAAATGCTCAGGAGCGGTGGTTACTGTGCGAGTATTTGACGGAAATTGGAGGCATTTGACCAGATTTGATGGAAATGCAGTCTTATGCATAAATGTTTGGCGTTTCACGATCGGATAAGAGTTGATAACTAGAAAGAAATTGAACGCTTTTGAAAGGATCTCATCATCATGAGGACGGCACTGCATTGGGAGAATCTGGGCGATCTAGCGAACGTCGCGCAGCTGACGGGACTTGACGCCGTGAGGCTGATCGCTCTGATCGTCAAAGCCGCCAGCAGTGCGCGGATGCATAAAAAGAACTGCCGTCACTTTGCACAGCACCTGAAACTCATAGGGAACTTGCTGGAACAACTTAAGATTACAGAATTGAAGAAATATCCTGAAACCAGAGAGCCTCTTGAGCAGTTGGAAGATGCGCTGAGAAGGTCATATGTTCTTGTCGACAGTTGCCAGAATAGAAGCTATCTGTATTTGCTTGCCATGGGATGGACTATCGTAACCCAATTCAAGCAAGCACAAGCAGAAATTGACAGATATCTGAAGATTATCCCTCTCATTAGCCTCGTGGACAACCACAGAGTTAAGGTTATATGCTCAGGCCCTATTTCGTAGTTTATTTTTCTGTTCTGTTATAGTACTAATTTGATGATTTACTTCTTTTTCATATCAGCGGCATTAGCTCCTGTTAGTTAAGAATGACAATCCTATCTGTTTAATAATATAAATTATCTAATTTTTGATCAAACAATTTGTTTGCCTTGTGCCAAAAACAGATTAGGATAAAGAAAAATGCTATAAATGCAGTGTTTTTTGTTTTTGTTTTTGTGGGGGAGTAGAGACCATGTTCTTATGAGACACAGATGAGGAGAAACCAAAGATTCCAAGGGTTTCAAGGGATAATAAAATCAAACAACAGATATTGTCCTGCTTTATTTGATGCTGGTAGAAATTTTACTGTCCAAAAGCCAGCTATCCCAATGACAAGGTGAAGGCTTTTTCTGGAAGTTAAACCATCCATTAGAAAGCTAAACAATCCATTTGGATAAAGTGAGTCAGTCTTGCGGAAGAGTTAGACAGTAGTTTGAGAGTCTGTGAGATGTAAGAGTCAGTTCTGATAATGAAATGAGTATATATATTCCCCTTTCATTGTGCAATATGGTTTCATATACAGGTTATTGTGAGCACTGATAATGAAATGAGTAATATTCCCCTTTCATTGCGCAAACTGGTGTCATATGCAGGCTATTGTAAGTTGTGATAATGAAATGTGTTATATATTCCCCTTTCATGGCACAATAGTCTAGTATACTGTTGTATGTTGTGTACTGTCTATTGATCATATAAGGCTGCAATTTGCATCTACTCTAAGAGTTGCGCATTCTCCCCTAACCACAGTACTCTGACAATTCTGCTCATACACTACTACCTGTTTGGTTCAGTAGTCTGACAATTCTGCTCATACACTACTACCTGTTTGGTTGCTGATCTTCTTAAGTTCATCTCTTAAACTTGCTTTTTATAGTTTAAGTCTGCAATTTGCATCTCTACTCTAATAGTTTCACATCCCCGAATCGAATTAGTTGGACAATTCTGGTTATCTTAAAGGAATTAGTAATTGCAGCTCTATTCTTGCACATTCCCTAACCGGGACAATTCTGGTTATCCTCTCCCGTTTGGTTGCTGAATTTTTCAGCCTAACCTCTTAAACATGCGTTTTTAGGATTTGAATATAAATCTCATTCATAAAAACCCAATTCGGCCTAACTGCTTTTTTAGGATTTGAATATAAATCTCTTTCATAAGACCGAAGGCCTATACCAATTATCCTCACCACGATGACAACCTTATTGATGATTCATTTGGAAAAAAAAAGAAAAAACCTTATTGATTAAACCTATTATATTGGTAGACACGATACCTTGAAATTTAACATAGTCGGGTTCGTTTGGACGGGTCGAACCTTTGCGTATGATAGTGTTTGGTAGTTTCTTTTAAGGCTTTGTTTATGATAGTGTTTGGTAGTTGCTTTTAAGGCTTTGTTTATGATAGTGTTGGTAGTTGCTTTTAATATGAATTGGATAATAATATAATCTCATATTCTATAATCTTTTATGATATCATTTTACTAATATAATCTTATACCAATATTGATGAATTTGAATAATCTTATACCAATATTGATGAATTTGAATAGATGTGTTTCTGCATATGTTGTATTATAATGTTAAGACCTCATCGTTTTATTTTTTCAATACTATTTATATTTTATTTTATCATTTAATAATATAAAAAATTGGTATATATATATATATATATGTTGCATTGGTTTTCGGGATGGGGAACGACGGGGACAGGGGACGCGTTCCCGGTATGGCTAGAGCGTACCCCCAAATTTTTCAGGGGACGACGGGTTGAGGATGGCAATAATATATATATATATATATATATCAAAAAATATTAAAATTCACCATAAACATTTGTAGTTGTTTCAAGCTTATAAGCATATCAAGCTATACTATACAGTATTATGCACAACCCTTACACTTGTCAATTCTGAAAAAGCTCGACCAATTTAAAAAAGGGTTGAGTGACATTTCATTATTGGATGCTAGACAAGAGCAAAATGCAGTTTAGTGTTAGGAAACTTAAATGAGAAATGTCTCTATAGTAGTTTTTCTTACTCATATTTCTTGTTAATGACGATTATGTTAAAACATAAAAGGCATTCCCTTCTCAATAGGTTTTGCAGATTTTTATGGTTGTGTTGAAAACCACTATAAAACACTTTGGTTCTGTAAAGAGATTCGGTTCTGTAAAGAGATTCGATTCATATTTCAGATTAAGAATGTGATTGAATAGGAATTTATTCAAACATTTAGTGCCCAATTGAAGTCACTACTATTTGATTGTTTTCACAATGCTTGAGGTTGGGATGGTGGAAACACTATAATTGAATGACTCCTAAAAACCCATGTACAATATGTAAAAGCTAAGATGACCAGAAAAATGAGAAGAACAAGGACATTAACCATAAGGGTCAGCCATTTGAAATGTTGCATTTCTTGTTTTTTGACATGAAAACTTTGTTTGTTGCAACCTTGTTGTTGAAAATACAATATCTAAATCACCATAGACCCAAATCAAAACCCATTGTACAAAACCCATGTTTTGAGCTACAACTTTTACAACAGATTTAGATTAAATGTAATACAAAAATAATGGATGGGAAAAATGATCTTATTGTCCAATCATCAATTTCCATGATTGTCAAGACTGAAGATATATGCCTTGAATATCCCCAAAATCTGCTCAAAAAAATCCCTGCCTAGAACATCCTTGAAATATGTTCGTAATGCCCCTGAAAGCTGTCTAGAACGTCTTGGGGACGGTCAACAAGTCCCCGAGTCCCCAACAATTTGGGTAAGTTTCCTAAGGATCCCCAAGTCTCCGTTACGCGGAAACGGCGGGTACACAGATTTTTTTAGAGGGACGGTCCCCGTGCAATATATATATATATATATGAAAGTACACATCATTCTCTATGTTATTTCAAATTGGATGGGATTTATTAAGAGAATGTGTTGGTTTGGACCAACTCGTAAACCAAAGCAAACACTTTATATGATTTTATTTAACTATATTACTTTGCTAGAGTAAGGTAGTATAAATTTTACAGCAATTTATTGGACGATTAGAGATTTCCCACCTTCAATAATTCAATACAATTATTGAATGATCTCTTTTCAAAAAGGTTTTAGTATATTTAGATGCTTATGCTTGCGATATCTCATTTGTAGATAAAAAGATTTTTTACTTTGTTATGTAATCATATATTTAATAAAGAAATGGAACAGTGTTTAGCTCCATTTTACAGAGAAATGTAAAAGTGTTTAGCTCCATTTTACACAAGAAATATAAAAGTTAGTTATAATTTTGCTTTCAAACTTGTCTACTTTTTACATATTCTTTTAAAATCATTAAAAAATTATAAAAGAGTGTGATTAGAATAATCCATTTTTACATGTTCTTTTATCAAAGTAATATAGAATCATTAACAAAATTACGAAAAATTAGAATAATCTATTCGAGACTATACATCTTTTTTATTTGATTTATAAGGAACTTGTGTAAATGATAAAAGCATATAACGCAACACTTATATAAATATAGTACATTTTGTAGACCAATAGAGTAACAAAATGGCATGGTTTATATAGTCAATATCATTTATATATTATATTGGTTAACACATAATCTGGATCCCAGTATTATGTATTCATTATTTGTTTTTTTATATTATAAGAACTTTTTTTATAATACAAACCTTCTATATATTTTTGTTTCAAAGAATTTAGTATAAATTAAATTGAGAGATGTATATATATATCTTTGTCGCAAGGAACCTAGTATAAATTGAGAGGTGTCACACCATATTGGGAGGATTGTGATCGGCTCATTGTGAACTGTTAATCACTTCCAGCAATAAGAAATTGGTTCGCACGGAGTAATACTTATGGAAGGTTGGTGGGTCGTTAATGACTTTGAAGCAATAAGTTTGACCTGAACTGTCAAATAAATAATGCTCGGTTGATATTAAATGACTTTTTAATTAAATATTCTAAAAAAATATTTTGTGGAAGCAAGCTCAGCGGGCTAATCGGAAATGACTTGATGAAGCATTAAGTGTTATCCAAACTTGATTAACATTGAATGATATTTTGTTGAAAGTGGTAAGTAGTCAACATAACTTAAGCAATAGTGGTATCCCGATTATCAGTTCTTATATGATGCGGAGGTCAATAGTGAATGTGACTTTTTATGAGATACTGAACTCTACTCAGTTCAACTTCCAAAAAACATATTTTGTGAAAGCGAGCTCACGTCTTGATCACATCACTGGAAAAACACTCTAGTAACGCTGAAGTGATAGGTCACACTGAGATGAGACTCGTATTGGGATGAGTAATCTTCCCATAAAGTCGTGGCCATTTCTTTCACCCCATAAAAGCCTTCTGATAAACCTTCATTAATTTATAAGTACTTGTGACTACACTTAAATTTTGGGGTATTTGGCCGCATTTGATGAATTTCGGCGAACTCCTGCGTTTTCTGATATGAAAATGCTTGGGAGCGTTGGTTACTGGGCGAAGGATTTGAGGGACATTGGAACCATTTGACGAGATTTGACAGAAAGGTAGGCTTAGGCATAAATGTATGGCGCTTGACGATCGGTTAAGATTCAAGAGACGATAAGTAGAAAGAAACTGAAATCTGAAAGGGTTTCATCATCATGAGGACGGCACTGCATTGGGAGAATGTGGGGGATCTAGCAAACGTCACGCAGCTGACGGGACTGAATGCCGTGAGCCTGATAGCTCTGATCGTCAAAGCGGCCAGCAATGCGCGGATGCATAAAAAGAACTGCCGTCAGTTTGCACAGCACCTGAAGCTCATAGGGAACTTGCTGGAACAACTTAAGGTTACGGAGCTGAAGAAATATCCTGAAACCAGAGAGCCCCTGGAGCAGCTGGAAGATGCGCTGAGAAGGTCATATGTTCTTGTCGACAGTTGCCAGAATAGAAGCTATCTGTATTTGCTTGCCATGGGATGGACTATCGTAAACCAGTTCAGGCAAGCGCACGCTGAAATTGACAGATATCTGAAGATTGTCCCTCTCATCAATCTCCTGGACAACCACAGAGTTAAGGTTGTATCCTGAGGCCCTATTTGGTAGTTTATTTTTCTGTCATAGTACTAATTAGATTACTTCTTTTTCAAATCAGCGGAATTACCCCTGCTTAGTTAAGAATGAGGATTCTATCTGTTTATTTAAAATAAATTATCTAATATGTGAGCTAAAATTTTGTTATCCCCAACGTGCCAAAGATGATTATAAATAAGAAAAATGCTATACAATAACGTGTGTTTTTTTGGGAAAGCAGAGGTCATGGATCATGTTCTTCATGCATCCCAATGTGCTAGAGAATTTTCTAGACACAGATCAGAGATTCGGAAGAAAGAGTAATCTCGGCCTTTCACCCCTCTAAAAACCCAAAGGTTTTAAGGGTTATAAAAAACAAACAAAACATATGGTCCTGTTTTTTCTTAAATGCTGGATCTCAGACATATTACTCTCGAACAAGCGAAATTGCGAATAGATAGATATATTGTAATGATTCTCAGTCCAGGCATCGTCATTTATCTCGCCTTAATTTTGATGCTTTTCAATCATAAGCTCACGATTTCCAGAAGACGGTTCTATCATATTTTTACTGCCAGGCTTGGTGGTTGGTACGAAGATCGGTTATCTAGGGTTGTTTTGCCCGTCAAATACCGGCAACAAAAGAAAATGTTTCCCCCTCTATTACATATAACTTTGAAAATGCATTCCCCATCTTTCTCGTAGGAAGAAAAGCAGGACACAAGTTTACCAGTTGGATTTCTTTGTTTACTGGTGACTGGCATTGTGAAAGTGTTAATGAAACCCGTTGTAAAAGTGTTAGATCATATGCACCGATTTCAGCGGTTTAAACTGCAATTTAGTCAAACCCTCCACTGCTATCAAATAAAACTGTACCGATTATGCAAGTTTCAATCTGTAATTAAATCGATGTAATTTTCCTGATTTATTGTTTGAGAATTTTAACTGATGTTAGAAATAGTGGGCACCCACTGGCCCCTTGTGACATCAGTGTCCGATAGAACGGAACAAAGTGTGTCTCCTATGCATTTATCTTAATCATTTCATCTATTCCATTCTAAAATACTATCTGTGGCCCTGCTTCCAAATTATGATGATTACACAATGTCGGTGGAAGTCTTTTATGTCTCAAATTTCAATCTTAACTTATTGTTATACAGTGAAAGGTTGCAGTTGGGGCCCGATCTTAACGTCATGTTATACAGTGAAAGGTTGCAGTTGGGGCCCAGCTTCTTCAACTGTGTCCATTGTCACTTGTTGTCGGCCCGCGGGTCCTGATGCCGTTGTGGCTATTCACCTTTAACGGTGCTGGTGGGGTGACGCTATGGTGCGATCGTATTCGTGACCCTTTTTCACAAAGTTTTTGTCGTATGCCTTGCAAACGACAATTTTATCAACGATTTGACCTTTAAGACGTCGAAACTTTTCACCGGGACTTTTTCCGCTAAATCCGTTTTCGTAGACTGTTTACTCGTGGAATGCGTTACACACCTCTTATTTTCGCTAGCTTTGAAGGATGGCGATACGTTAGTTGTTTATGTTCACTAATATCCTTAATCGGCGGGCTTTTCTGAAAAAATCAGGGTGCCGACCAACCAAGCCATACGACGAGAAATTATGTGTTTCTCTGGGTTGTGAATTGCATGCCTGAGCGTGCCCTAAAAGATGCATGTCCTTTCATTTTAACCCTCAGTATAGTAGTCGTTTTCGGAAAACATAGCTCAGCGAAGTCCCCAGTCATGTGCAGCTACGGCATTTGAAGAAAAACGATAGCGGTATCCTTGAATCGATACTCATACTGTAGAATTTTAAATAGACAGGGATTGAAACCCGTTTATGTCAGGTAGTCGGAGTTGCATATGCTCTTCAAAGTTCAAACTCGCTCAAAACATTTTGTCGGGGGCTTTGGCATTCTAATGACGTAATTGTTTCATTAATGATTATAGTTTGACTGTGTGTCCTCAAAATCTCAACGCACACACTGATTATCCTGGCTGATGTTAACGCCTTTTAGAAGAGAGATATTCTCCTCGAAGAGAATTTGGATTTTTCTTGTATAGAATTAAAGAACTAGATCCTGCCACATGGATGATGTATCTAGAAGCTGTGAAATTATTTACTTTCTTTCTGTATGTCATATAACCGAGGAAGATGCAATTAATCTTATCCTGCGATCTAGACTTCCAATACGTAGCACTTTTAATGATGTTCTTTCTGTTAAGGTTTGCCATTACAGGGATCTATTCCGAGAGGCGTGTCTGTTAGTCCACGCGGCAACATCACCTTGAGTGAGCGGTTAGTCCCATGTTGCCAGGGTGGCGGTTAGTCCATGGGATCTATTCCCAGAGGTGCGGTAGTTAGTCCAACACCCCCCTGATGTAACACGGGGAAATTGAACCTAGGCCAAGGTTCTGATACCATGTTAAGGTTTGCCATAGGTGTTAGTAAACTTCCAAACCGGCAACATCACCTTGAGTGGGCGTTTAGTCCCATGTTCCTGGGTGGCGGTTACTCCACGGGATCTATTCTCAGAGTTGCGGCCGTTAGTCTAACACTTTCTCAGATATTTTTTTAATAACTTGATACATGAGCCATTTACCTATTTTGCATTGAGATTTGGACAGCTGATAGAAAGTTACATAGCTGTTTTCTGTTACTGAATCCATTTTATTCTGTCACTCTCCAGAAACGTTAGATTCCATGTTGGCCTTGGGACTTCGTTTGATATTCCCATGATCTGAGTCACCAGATTAGTCGTCCATATGCTTATAATAATGAAAGGGCATATTTTCTTTGTAATGATGACTCAGTCACCATTAGAAGCAGTTCTGAGTTGTTCAAGCTTTTCATGGAACACTGCTTTTAGACTTTTGCGAAGTTTCATTTTTAGCATTAGCAGAAATGGCTTGGAAATTGGCCAACAGATATATTTCTCAGTGAGAAATGCAATAAATTATTGACTACTCTACTCTTCGGTATATGTGGACATCTTTTGGGGTCCTTATCTCTTGTTAATTTATTATCTCTGATCGTAAATCCCTGATTAGTGTAACACAGAGAGATATTTAATCCCCTGGAGGTACAATCCCTACCCGGTTCATTAACTTTCTGGGAAATGAGGTCTCGTGCGCCTTAAGGTTTAAATACCTCTGGGCACTGCAATTATCAGAGCTAGTACCGGTCCGTCCTGCGGCCATGGAGGAGGTTGTTGACTCGAAGGAAGTTGCATACATGCAGAAACTGGCATCCCCAATTTAAAAGATTGTTTCAATCTTCAAAGGTAGTGAATTCTTTTTGGTCTATTGCCTAGCTGGATGGCAGATACATCCAATTTGTTAAACAATAGTGGTATAGTTAGATATGAAAAACTACATGTATATAGGAATTACTTTTTCATTAGAAAGATATATCCGACGAAAATTGAAATTGCATTTCTATATAAAGATGTTGCAAGTCATACATATTGAGGTTGCCAAAAAAACATACATCATTATAGGGAAATGAAGGATGTGCAAGATACCTCAAGTTCTTTTCGAAGATAGAGGAAAAAGAATCGACGGGGGAAGAGGAACAATCAGAAAAAGGAACTCAATGCTCTTGAAAGACAGTCAGACATCGTGAAGGATAAAAATGAAGAGATCTTCACTCGAGAACATAAAAATATGCAAGAAGAGTTTGAAGGACTCAAAGTAATAGGCTATAGCATACATTTCACTAATGCTGGAAGATGAGGAAGTCAAATATAAGGCAGAAATAGAAACCTTAAGATTTAGCTGAAGGATGAAGAAGTCACCGTTATCATGCATTTCACCAATGCTGGAAGACAAGGTAACCAAATCTAAGGCAGAAATAGAAACCTTAAGATTCAGCTGAAGGATCAAGAAGTCACCATAGCAATTCTACAGAACGCCTTGGAAGAGAAATCAGATGAATGTGACGGATCGAAGGCTGAATTGCAACAAAAAGAGTGGGAGGGAGAAGCGTCCAGAAACAAGCCAACAGATGATTATAACAAATTTGTCCTTTACTTGGAGAATACCGTGGTACACATGACTACCAAGGCACAGTAGTTACAAACAGTTATTGACAAATTACGTTTGCAAATGGAGCACCTCAAGCCAAATCACTTGTGGACAGAGATTTGGCAAGCACAGAAGTGACAGTATAGCGCCAAAGAAGCTAAGAGGGCAGCTATGGATGCCCTCCTACTTCACAAATTTAACGAGGACAACTCCAGCAGAACAAAGCTAGTTCCAGCACACAGGAGCAGAAGAGAGCATGAACACTTTTGAGAATGAAGGTGAGATGCAGATCCCTGGTTTAAATTTTGATTACATTCTTCCGTAGCAGTTTTCTAACCACTTGGGATTTGCGAAATAAAGCTGGGAAATGATGGGTTTCTAAAAGGACCCTCATGCAGTTATTCCAGCACCAATTTGGACCATTTTTGAGCAATTGGAAGACCATGTGAGGCAGCAAAAGGGGGATTTGTAGATGCCAGAATCACTTGGATATCAGTAGCAGTTTTGGATGAATAATCCATACCTTTTGCAAAGATATGAGATATGAGATGGCTGCCTTCCCATTCCATGGTGAAGGCAGCATCCTGCCCTTACCTTTAGCTCTGCCTTCATACCAGGCTGGGCTGAAGGCATAGGCAGAAAGCATGGTGAAGAGAGCATGAACACTTTTGAGGATGAATGCGAAATGCAGATGCCTGGTTTAAATTTTGACTTCATTCCTTCTGTAGCAGTTTTCTAATCACTTTGGATGAGTGAAATAAAGCTGGGGAAATGATGGGTTCCTAAAAGGACCCGTTATGCAGTTTTTCTGGCACCAATTTTGACTATCTTTGAGTATTTGGAAGACCATTTGAGGCAGCAAAAGGGAGAATTTATAGATGCCAGGATCACTTGGATATCAGCAGCAGTTTTGAATGAAGAACCCATACCTTTTGCAAAGATATGAGATACAAGATGGCAACCTTTACATTCCGTGGTGAAGGCAGAATCCTGCCTATACCTTTAGCTCTGCCTTCATACCTACTTCTGTCTTCATGATGCAGGAGCATCCCTGGTGCACGGGTCATCCTGCATCACCTAAAACTATTTCCATTCCAGTTTTTCAGTTTATTGAATTCCAGTAATAGTTCCTAGTATTTACTGAAGGGCAAAGGGACCGCAATGTAGAGACCAAGGCATAAATCTTGGAGGTTGTTAGTGATGATGTGGACCCAGTTAACAACTAGATCAGCGAGTGATGATGTGGACCCAGTTGACATGTGCAACTTGGATCAGCAGATTTACAGGTGTTCTAGGGCCTATAAAAAGAGCATCTAATTTCATTGGTGGGCAGCTTGGGATAGAACAATAGTTGGGAGCTGCGTGTAGCTCAACAATGGGAAGAGTGTTGACTGGTTGGGAGCTTTTGGATAACTTGGAGCTTTGTAGAGCTCAGAAAAAGCAGGTTGCAGATCTGAGATAACTCTATCGAGGACTAGATTGAGAGCAGAGCTGAATCCCTGTGTTTGAGTCTATGTATTGTTGTTGACATTGGGCATTTGCCTAGGTTATTTTGCTGTAAGCATTTGTAGTTGGATACAAGGGCTTCAAGCCTGTGATGGTATTGATATTGAGTGTGGAGTATCAACTGAAATGTATTCTTCTTGTTGGCATTGTTTGTCTATGAACTGAACTTATGAGTTCTGTGAAGAGAACGGGCTTCTGTGATGTTGCTGGCAGCTGAATGAAAGCTCTTTTAAAATCTGATTGTGCAATGGATGCCTTGTGTTATTGCTTCCATGTGTTTTGATGCGCACTCTTAGAGGCAGTCTATAGCTGCAGCAAATGATATCAGAGTTGGTTCGAGACCTTGCATGTGAGGACAACTCCAACAAGGGATTTGTTGGTTAGAGTTGTAAGAGGAAGTTACAACTCCAGTAGGGTAACTGGGAAGATGTTGTAGAAGATCTGCAAAAGATAGTTGCAGAGAGCAAGGAGATTGTTGAGAAGGCAATATGGCATGAAAGGGATCAAGCAAGTTAGAGGAGGTAGGATTAGACCTCACGGAGATGAGGATGAGGTTATGTTATCATGCAAATCTGCACTTGCAGACCTGCCTAATAATTATAGACAACCAACCCTGTCACAATTGGAAGCCTCTCCGTTCAGATTGGTGCTTTTCCAATCTCAGGGGGGTATCCCTAGGGGTTGTATGCTGTTATCAAACTAAGATTTCTACGTAAAACTTCAATTGATTAGCATACAATAAAAGCTCGCTCTTGAGCTGCGAATAAGCAGTCAGAGGTGAGTTAAACTTGCAAAAAGTAAGAGTGGTTGAGATCAGATCCTAAGGATAGCTGTAACAACGAATTTAATGTACATGAGTGAAGTGAATGTGAGCCTTAGGTGAAGAAGATTCAAAATAAGTGTACTGTAAACTACTATAACACTGCAAAACAACTTAATCAATGACGTCCAATGGGTTCAAAGAGCTAGAGCAAAGCATAACTTTACTGAATCACATATTACCCAAGAGATTGATTGCATCATAGTGAGTCATAGGCGACAGGCTGCCATGGATCTCCTTGGTTGCAGTGGAGGTAGCGGTCTAGGAGGATGGAAGAGTGAAGAGCTGGCCACTGCTACTATCTGCTTTGAAAGAATACGGTCTAACCCTTGCTTTGTCTCTCAAATTTTGCATATGTAGAAGCTCACTCTAAGGGAATCAGTTTTCCCTTACTACCATTGGATGAAAGCAAGAAAAACACGCAAAATTCTATCATCCTTTGCATGGCTGCCAACTCAGTTGGCTGCTGTTTTAGCAGGCTTTTCTCTTCTGTTTTAATCCTTTTTCCAGCCTTTATTTCTTTTCCATGCAAACAGAATTGGTAGAAGCTACTTTAATTCTTTTGCTTTTGTTGAGTTGGTCTTTATTCTCATGTTAAATAATTGGATAAAGCTGAGCTTTAAGCTTTTCTTGACAAAACAGCATGGTAACTTGGCATGTTTGCCAATAAAAAATGACGAGGGTGAGTTAGGGTATAAAACACTTTATTTAAGGCTTAAGTTTAGGCTAGATAGAATTAGCACATGCCAAATAATAAATATACCCTAGAGGTCAAACTAAGTTGTGGAGTGGCCAAATTTAGCCATATGGAATCAAGGTTTGGAAAGTCAAACTTGGCAAGAATGAGCCTAAACATAGCCACATGAATTAGGGTTTTGAGTCTTGACATGAGTCAAACTTAGTCATCTCATGCAAAATGGACATCCTGCACCAAGCTACCACATGTCATCCGAGAGAAAATCCACTTGCACAACATTGATTTCTCATCACCCTTCACCTATATGAATACTTGAGCCACTCCACCACTGCATGTTGGAAACCAAGGCATTCAACTTGTACCTTCCATACATAGAGACTGTTAATTATAGTGTGCCCAAAAATCACTTTTCCTCCGAAAAAGCAAAAAACAAAAAGCGAGAAAGACTAATCCTGAAGAGATGGAGCATCAGTCTATCTTCTGAAAAAGAAAAAAAATTAAGCAAAAAGCAGACAAGATTGATCATCTTGCATGTGGTTAAAAGTAGTCCTCGCTTTTTACAAGGATCAAGAATATATAATTGTGTTTGACATGCGAGCACTTGATCTTTGGGTACTAGAAAAAAGCAAACTAGTAAAAATAGTAGTTTTTTGGAATTTGATGAAAACTAGATTTGGAAGGAGCCTTGATCCATGTCAATGTCTGGATGTATCTGGAATGGGACTAGTATGATGGATTCTTGTTGGATTTTAACCCTCCAGTGTCACAAGTACTACTGGGGGTTAACAGGTTAGAAGTAGGTGCAAAAGTTATGGAGGGGCTCATTAAGGAAAGCCAAGGAAGATGACTTATGAGAGTGAAGATGAGTGGGAGGAGGTGTCTCTTGAAGTGTTACACAAGCTTTCCTTAGAAGTTGAGGAGGAGTTGACCAAAAGGCGGCAAAAGATAAGAGGAAATGAACGAAGATGAAGTGAAGACAATCAAAGGAGAGCAAACACATGAAGAGTGGAAAAGGGGTCATAGAAACCAGCTAAAAGTGAAGTCGAATGAAGATGAGGGAGATCTCCATGTTGACGTGGAGATAGTGGGGAATGAAGAAAAGATTGTTGGATTTGTGAATGGTTTTAATCAACCCATTCGAAATGAAATTTGAGCATTGGGGTGCATTCTATGAAAGAGACTTACAACCAAGCCTTTAGGGTTGGAAAAAACTGTGGAGAAGACAAGAAGATGTGAAGGGAGAAGGAATGATAAAATGTGAAGCACTAATTATTAGGCTGAAAATAACATTAGCAAAAGGATATCTTAAGGATGACGAGGAGAATAAGGAGTGGGTGCATGAAGAGAAGATATGTGAAGTGAGAGATAATCCGAGTAGCAATTTGAAATACTATGAGTAAGAAACTTCCCTTGATTGATGTGGAGGAAGCCAAGTATGAGCAAGAAGAAGTTGTGATTGACTACTTGGGGGAGGGGCATGTGAGTGAGTGTTTGTAAACAAAGGAGAAGATTACAATGAAAGGTGTTCGTAAAAGTTCTGAGCAAATGGAGTAGAGGAGGAGATGCCCTTGGGAAGTTTTAATTCCCATAATTATTTTTTGTGTAGGTATAATAGTAAAAGATAGAGTGAGTGTTGTTGAATATCATGAAAAGGAAATGTTCATGGAAACCAATGATCGTGAAGAAGCTAAATATGCCCATGGACATGGATGATGTCTGCAAGGGAGTGTTGGAATTTTGTGGGATCCATTTTGAGGATTCCAAGAACTCCCCAATACATACAGGATTTCTGTAGCTTGTAAAAGGTTATCCATTTGATTAGTATTGGATAGAGCTTGAGATATAGGTGCTGGAGAGTACTTTGTAAATTCGTAACTTGCCATCAATGAAATAGATTGTTATAGCAAACTTGAGTTTCAATAGCTTGTATCTAGGGTCTAGTAAAGGGATTCGTCATCCTCTCCTTCGAGCAAAGCTTCACTTGGAAGGTAGAGCTAATAAATGCACCTTCTTTGTGTTTGCATTTGCATTATGTTTATGTGATTAGCATTTTCAATAGTTGCAATTTCTTGTGCCATTTACATTCAACAACTTTCATTTATCCTCTGTCTTTTGATGTCATTTAAATTTCTTCGACACCGTTCAATTTCATTAGCTTTATGAATGAATGGTTAGGTAATTGCTATTTTCTTTGAGTGGTTTGCTATAGAGTAACTTTCTTTAGCTAGTGAGCAATGAGTTGTGCTGGTTTTCTATGCTAAGGACTTAGATAGTTTGTTTTCATTAGCCATGTATAAGTAGTTACACAAGATTCCCAAGTTAGCATGGTCAATATCAAGAGCTAAAGACCTTATAGTTGCATGTGCAGTGAGCAACACCTCAAAGCATACACATTTTGATTGATAAATGTTTGGAAGTCCATATTTGTGGGATAGGGATGCAATCTTTCGTAGGAGAGAAAACAAATATCACTTGGTCAAAGGTGGGGAAGTATACTTCAACAAAGCACACAAAGGGGACATATAAAGTATCCCCTGACGTAGCAAAGTCGACAAAATACTAATTGGGAGTAATTTGGAACTAGTAGTGGAACCAGTAGCCTTTCATGAAAGATGGGGAAGTGGACTTGGGAGAAAAGTGGAGGCTATGTGCTTCCATATCCTTCGTCCATAAACGTTTGGGGAACCAAAGCCTTTCATTGGGGGGTTGTGATTTGAAAAGATCAATGTGGACACATAATGACATTATGAGAAAGCAAGCTTTGATTCTCAGGAAAGGAAGATTTATAATGCATGTGGTAAAATTGCATGGGGACAAAGGTCTAGGGACAATTCCATGCCCATCATAATTAATTAGCTCTAGAGCCAGCCTTGTGGTTGAGGGTCGAGATGGATTAGGATTGTTTTCATACACAAACACCTTGAAACCATGACAAAGAACTAATACTACAAAGATTGTTGCTATGGATACATGGCAAGTGTCCAATGGCCTCAAGAACCAATAGGGATTCTATGTAAACCATTGGAGTTGCGATGGGATATAGAAGGCAACCTATGCTCACAAAGACAAGTGGAGGTTGGGTATTGGAAGGAAATTAGTTTAAGTGGAAGAGAGAAAGTGTAGAGGTGACACGAGGAGCGTCAGACCTCCTCATGTGCATTGTTGATCAACTCTTGATCGACGGTCTGTGCATTTTATTGAGTTTTTGGGGTTGTTAGGCTGAGGGAATGCACATATTATTTGATCTAGATTAGAGGATGGTTCACATCCATGCAGGGGTGCTATTGGGTGCCTTCCCAAAGCTACATGCCCTAGCCTCGTTAGCTAGAGAAGCAATAATAGTTGGCAAGATAGAGGGGAGTCAAGGATGCTCAAACGACGAGGTCCACTCCACGTCATACCCACAAGCCAGGGGATTGATGGAACCCACTACTTTGACAAAAATGTATAAAAAATATATGAGGGATGTGTGGCCTCTCGATGCACATCAACAAGACCACTCAGATATTGGAACACTTTAATGCTTAGAGATGATTATGATGAAACCACCTAGGAAATAACACTTATGACTCTAACTTCTATAATCGATTCTTGGGAGCATTTGGCCTTTCGAAGGAGTTGGATCGATGGAGGAATTGTGTTAAGAACCAAATATCAATATAGCATAGAAAAACCTCAGAAAAAGTACTCAACGCCTTGAAAAAGAGATAATTTCAGATAATAAGCCTCTTCGAGGAGGCAACCTCCTTTTACCCCACTTAAATGTTCAAGTACAAGATGA
>ML779177.1:282884-304963 GCA_009831015.1 Picea engelmannii | reverse complement strand
TATATATATATATATATATAATAGATGCTTCCGGGATGCTTCGCTTCTGATGATTTTTTGAAAATGACGCTCCCGACGCTTCGCTTCCTAAAAACGCTCCCGCTTCGCTTCTCGCTCTGGCAACATTGGCTTTCCTACTACAAAAACACTGTTTGTCTTTTGATTTAAGATACAAAATGGTCTTCCTCGCCACACCAAATCATATTATCTCTGCACATGTGCTACACCAGAAACATTGGGCATTAGAGCTGGAATATACTGGAAAGTAATTTCCTTCTATGATCTTCTGATTCCTGTGGGACCTGTTACTTCCCAAACCCTCACCTTAGGTGGCAAAGCCCTAGCCACAGGTGAAACCCCAAGGTTAATAATAGAAAGGTGTTGAGCAACTGAGGGGGGGGGGTGAATCAATTGTTACCGAGCTTAAACAATTATGCTTATTTTAAACTCTTTGCAGAGCACTGAATGACAATCACAAGAATGCAGGGAAGTAAGCAATAGAACATTCAGCATCATTCACACATATGAAATATACAGAGACAGATATTTCTTGAGGAAACCCATAAAGGGTAAAAACCTCTTCTTTATATGATAAGTAATCTTTACATTCTGTACATTATCATACTTATGAGCACCAACTCATAATGAGGCTACAACCTCTGTTTTGCAAGCTGCAACTTGCTGAGAACATCAACTCTCTGTTTTCTCTAGCACCTACTAGAAGGAAGCACCAACTCCCTGGTTTCTCTAGCACCCACTAGAAGGAAGTAACAACTCCCTAAGTGTTCCAGCACCAACTGGATGGAAGCACCAACTTCCAGTGACACAGGCACCAACCTGTATAACAAAGAACAACAGTTCTCCCTTGCACCACCCTGCCACCCTGGTTTCTTTGGCTGCAACCAGATGGAAGCTACAACTCCTTGTGTTCAAGCACCCACTTGAACCTCTGAGGACAACAGTCCTCCCTACCACCCTGAAATATAAATCTTTGCTACTGAAACTTATTACAGTGATATAATGTTCATCAATGGCTTACCAGTCTCATCATTGTTCTGTTACACTGCTCTGCTCTTCTGTATCAGTGTCTCTCTGCCTGCATCTTCTTGCGCTTTCTGATCTTCTGCTCTTCTCTACAAGTGCACCTCAGCCTTCTTTTACTGTCTCAGCTATGCATCTCTGTTCTTTGCTTCTGCTGCGCTTTATGCTCTGCGTCTTATTTTGATTCTTTGAATTACGCCTCTTCTGTGTATTTTAGCTCCTGCACACAGCATGCCATTTCCCCGTGTGTGATTCCTCTCTACCGCAACATTCATCTCTTCTTTGTTCTGCATTCTTATAGTCTCTGTGCACCTTGTGCATACCATATGCGCAATGCTTCTGCATGCTCTTCATGTCGACTGCTCTGCCTAATCATCATTGCAACTCTTTAGCTTCTCTGGCTGTTAAACCCATGTGTCAATCATCACTGGGTGTTATGCTGAGATTTGTTAGCCTGTCTACCAGTCGAGACTCTTCGTCTTCTTTGTCACAGTCGAGCTCATCCTCTCTGTTGCAGTTACAGGCTTCAACGCTCTTCCATCTGTCAATCGCCTCTTGAACAGTCTGCATTCCACTGGCAGATGCCTTGAGACTCTTCATCTTCTCTGGCGATCACCCTGGCGATCACCCTGAAGTCTCTTCTAGTCCTCTGGCAGAAACAATCAGTCGTTTCTAGCAGTTACATTGTGAACCTCCAAAAACCGCATCAACAACTGAATCGCCATTGATCGATTAACTGTGAAGAGCAACAGTAGCCCTTCGATCATATTCCCGAATAACCTGCACCATTGGATCATAAATGATGGGTCTCGCGCTTATTTTTCCATTTCGGAATTCGACATTTCGACATTTTGGCATTCCTGTGGTGAGGCATCTCCTCTCTCCAAGTCGCGATCTCCGAAATGGAGATTAGCTTCGTGCTACCTCCTCCCTTGAGCCTGAATTACGCCTCTTCTGAATACGCATTTCACATTTCGTGTTTCGGGGATTCTGTGATGAGTCATCTCGACTCTCCATGTCCCAACCTCCGAAATGGAGCTTGTTTCTTCGAGCTCTTCTCTACAGCTCTTCGACGATGTGACCGCGGTGACCAAGCGCTTATCCATACAGCGCTTTCGCAATTTCGCATTTCGGCACTTCGGGACTCCTGTGATGAAGAGTCTTGACTCTTGACTCCTCCAACTCCCGGTATCCGAAACTCCGATCGATGTGCCTGTTTCGGGATTTTCGGCGTTTCGCATTTCGGCACTTCGAGACTCTTGTGATGAAAAGTCTCGACTCTTAACTCCTCCAACTCCCGGTATCCGAAACTCCGGTTGATGTGCTTGTTTTAGGATTTTCGGTGTTTCACATTTCGACACTTCAGGACTCCTGTGATGAAGAGTCTCGACTCTTGACTCCTCCAACTCCCGGTATTCGAAACTCCGGTTGATGTGCCTGTTTCGGGATTTTCGGCGTTTCTCATTTCGGCACTTCGGGACTCCTGTGATGAAGAGTCTCGACTCTTGACTCCTCCAACTCCCGGTATCTGAAACTCCGAAATGGAGTCTTTGTTTCTGATACCCGAAATGGAATTTAGCTTCTGATCTTGCCATGCGATCATCTATGTGCTGCTGGTCGTGATCTTTGCCATCAATGACAAACACGCATACTCTGCACTCTGCGTGCACCTCTGCACTATCTCTTCTGGTTTTCACGAGCTTGCTCTGTTGCGTCTTCCCAAAATACTTCTGGTGCTCGCCTGACACATTATACCTGTACTCAAGCCATCATTGCTGCTGTGTAAAACACGCCAACAAAAGGCTACTCACTGTCACCTTAGTAGCTCTTTTATTCTCTTTAGGCTGGCTCTCCTTTGGCAGAAGGGGGGAATCCCTAAAGACAACTAAGTCTAAAACATGATAATGACTTGGAAAGGGTTATTAGACTCGGGGAAAATCTGGTTTATGAGATTTTCAACAGTAAATTCCAGATTTAAATAAACAGAAAATAAATGATGTATTTTTTAAGATGGTTGAAAGGAAAGACAAGTGCCTAAATCCAAATTGGGCATATGGGGTCAAGAGGACAAACTTAGAGGGCTGTTTTTAGTATGTAATCAGGGCAAACAGAACTGCAAAATGCATGCTACAGCTAGCCTAATATTGCTCTTAATAATGCATAAATTTCCTAGAAAGAGCTCTTTGAGAGTTACACCTTTAAACTTGTTTATTAGTGCGTGTTTCACTATGAAGTATAATTCAGCAACAATCTAGAAGACGATAGATGCAAGAGAGACACATTCATATATAAAACATCAAAGGAAGTAGAGAGGAAAAACCACAACTAAGTCCTTCTATTGGAGTGGAGTAACCCTTCACAAATAGCCTTTGAAACAAATCCTTTGCAAGTAGATTTCGGCATCAATATTCAGCCATGAAAAATTTCATAACATATCCCTCACATCAACAAGAATGAACCCGTAAACTTTCCAATAGATTTTAATAGAGCTCTAACAAATAACCCTCGAAGTTTACGTCACCTTCAACAACCACAAAAATGGGAGGGAGCCTCTCTTATATAGAGATGAGGCTCAAAACTCTCCAACATAAAATAATAATATTCCAATTGTAGATCCAAGATCTCTCCTAGGAGATCATAAAAAACTATTACATCCTAATTAACTCAAATGACAAGTCAAATAATGCACAAAATAACATGCAATAGGTGGTGGCTATACCACATGCCATCATCTTCAAGGTAGACATCTCCATCAACTATTGTATGAATCAAGTCAAATCCCTCCAAGTGGCACATGTGGCCTCTTCAAGAAGATCAATCCACTAGATAGCCCTCAAAAGGTGTGCAACAAGACCTCAACCAATGGATCAACCCACTAGAATGTGAAATGGATCCTCATAAATGGTGCTTACATGCCAAAAATAGTTTCCATAGTTAGGGTGTTTCCTCAAATAGCTCATCAACTTGGTCTCCAAGATACTAAAGATGCCAACTCAAATGCCAACGACTAGATCCACCGAATAAGGAGTTAATCCACTATGTACTAGCATCAATCCATGTGCAAAGTCATCAATATAGTCCACTAGAATCATGAAGTAAGTGGATGGCCCCATCAAATAAGCAATTCCATTTGATCATGCCTCAACATATGTGCCAATAAGAGGGAATAAATGGATCTCTCCACTAGAAAATGTAGTCCAACTCATCACAACTTGATCCATGTGCCATAAACATCCGAATCAGCAAGGGCATCCAAGTGACAAAGCTCCAATCAAGTCAAATCATCTACATTAGCCGTTGAGAGTGCTAAATCCACCTAGAAAAGAATGGAAATGAGGAGTTCTCTCCTAGAATCACATTTCAGTGATGCCAAGATGCTATACGAATGCAAAGCAAGCCCACAAGTATTAGGGCATTCCTCCACAAGACCCACATCTCATCATACATCGCCATCGTCTAAACAATACGAGGGCTAAATCATCATAGAAAACCATGCAAAGGTGGGGTGTTCTATCCAAATGAAATGTGAATATGTTGAATATACTATCATCATGCCAAGAATGTCGATATGACCTAGGGCACTCAACCAAAACCAATCAACTCATAGCACCATGCTCCAAAGTAGTCACTAGGGGGGAAGTCACAATGATCAAATAGATGTGCAAACAAATGATTTTCATTAGAGGCCTCAACACCCACCTTGAGGTGGTCAATAGGTAAACTGTCACAATGGAAGCAACTCTATGAAAGCTTGCACCAATAGTGTCCCCCTAGTCCATCAAATGCTCTATCAATATCATCTTGTAAGCCTTAGACATGTGTGATGAAAATCACAAGTTGTGTGATGGAAATCACAAGTGTGAGACCTCATACAATATGAGGGGTGATGGGACCAAGCATACACTGTCATGTCATAGCCAACTTGAACACCTGAGAACATGATCAAGTTAATACCTTTTAGCCAAAAAATAACTAATTTTGGAACCGTCCATCGGACATAATTAGTATAAATAATAGTGACAACTAATGAGATTGCGTCTTATTATGTCCAACTTCAACGAGTTAGACTTGAATTGACTTATGGAAACTGTATTTTTTCTCATCTATTTGTTTTCAATGGTTCTTCCTTATACAAGTTCATTCCATCTTATTAAGACGATGGGAGACTTGATCCTTGAGTGTTCATCATGGGGCATGTTACCACAAAATCTAGCACCTTTGTGCAAAGCCTTCACTAGGTGCCAATACTAGTGGAGCATTGAAAGTGTTACCATTGTCACCTTAGCAACAACTTCCCTCTTTTTAATGAATGATGTATTCAACACAAGGGAGGCTTCCCTCGTAGGACTTAGGACTCCTGAGTCAAGACACAATCAAGTCTAAGGCCTCCTAAGTGTCTACCCAAAATACCACCAATAAGAAATATCAAGTAAGTTGAGGACAAGGTGGTTTATTGAAAGTAAATTCCAGATTTGGTTAAAAGTGTTCGAAGACTGATTTAGGGGGTTTATCAAGTAACAATCTCATGCAAAACAATCCCCAAACCATTCAAATCTGAAAATTACTAATGGTTGTTGTAAAACTTGCATAAATGATAGGAAATTACAATAGTAAGCAGGTTACAACAACAATACAATTTAGCCCTCAAAACAAATTATAAACCATTAAAATAGGGCTAAAATAATAAATAAATCTAGGGTTTGATCAACTTTTAAAATCTGAAAATTACAGGCATATAACAGCCAACCAAAACAAGATGTCTAGCCCTAATTATGCAGCAATATAAATTAACAACGCAAATTTTATGCGATAAAATGATTTTAGGTCAAACATGCAAGAAATCCCTAGGACTTTAGGTCAAGAATATGCAAGAAAATCTTAGAATTTTAGGTCAAAATATGGATGAAAACCCTAGACGTTTAGGGTTTTCGATGGCTGAAAATTAAATGTAAGCTAAACAAAACTCTAAATTTACCCTAAAACATTGATTAAGAATGAAGTTTTGAATTTTAAATTGACTAGATGGGATAAGACTAGTGCCTACTAATTTTTTTGGGCATATGGGGTCAACTAAGACTTCCCTTGAGAGGATGTAAGTAGATCTAGGGTGATATCTAGGGTTGCCCACTACAAACCTTAGAAAATCCACTTAGTACCTTACAAACTTCAAGATAATTCAAGGGAAGATACTCCACTAGTAATCTTCCAAGGGTTTAAATGAAGGGATTTGTCAAAGAACAATATGAAGAGAATGCACCACCACCACTAGAGAAGTACAATTACACTTAATAATCATTCATAAGCAAAATCTAACAAGATTTAGAGAGACCACTTACTCAAGAAATTGTTTTCATCCATAAACCCTAGACATGAAAATCAATGAAAGTTGCAAAGTCATCTACAAAACATCATCCTCAAGAAGGTGCTCTAGTTATCCATCCATAGCAAAAATATAAAAGTCACAGTAGACAAGTAATGTTCTCCACAAGTTCTAGTAATGATTTACAAGTGAGAAGTGCTTCTCTTATTTATATGAGAGATCAAACACCCTTCTCATCCATCAAAAGCCCTAAAAACATAAAATAATGCCTTTATCTCTTACAAACCCTAGAGATAGGAAAATAAGACATAAAATATCCATGATACAAGAGTGGATAGGTCACTAGGATCCCCAATGATGCCTCCAAAATGAAGTAAATGTGCTCATAATACAAGATTTCCCTCATAAATGCATGCTCAAGCTTGTTGTTGATTGCAGCGTCATGAGACATTTTCCAGGTCTTTCTCCTCTGGACTGAGTTGAGACGATCTGTGACAGAGCCCATGTGATGGGTGTGTCATACTCCTCTGGACTGAGTTGAGATGACGTGTGGTCTCTTGTTGTGCTCCTCTGGATTGAGTTGAGATGACTTGAGATGGTCTCTTGTCTGACTTCTATGGACTTAGTTGAGTCGACTTGAGATGGTTCTCCAGATGGTACTCCTATGGACTTAGTTGAGTTAATCTGTTGAGAGTGATGTCCCTGTGGCTGAGCACAGGGGGATGTGTCCCTAGTGGCTGAGCACTAGAGGATGTGTGGATCCCTTGCTATACAGTCTGAGAGTAAGATTTGTTGTAACCCTAATTTGTGTTGTAAAGGGTACAAGTCGACCCCACCATGTAAAACATAATTAATATTGTGTAATGATTAATTATATTATTCAGTTGAAGAGGTCGGCCATATTGTGCCAATAGACACATCCTTTTGATGTGCTAGGTCTTGTATAAATAGGAGTAGATCCCCATTGTGGATCTAACTCACTCACAGACTTGTAACATTCTCTCAAGTTGAGTTGTACCACTGAAGTGCGTACTTATCTTAGGCGCAAGTTTCTAGGTGAAGAAGCACCCTCTTGTGTGCTCTAGGGTTCATGGTGTGGGCGATCTTCTCTTGACTTTATAGCAAAGGATTGTTGGGTTTTTCCCTTGATTGAGAAGGGTTTTCCCAGGATAAACTCTTGTGTTCTTGTGCATGTTTATTCTTCTTGTGATCTTGGTTACTGCAACACTTGTGTATGGTATTGCTACATTGTTTATGGTTCAAGTACATGCTAAATTGAAATAAACAACATGTGCATGAGCTAAGCATTAAAACTCAACATGGTTTCAGAGCAGAGTTCCTGAAGAGCCATTGCACAAGCCATTGAAAAGCCAGCCGTCACCTTCTTGCTGCAACTGCAAAAACGACCCTCCTTTTGCTGTTTTTAAGTTTCTGTGGTGAGGAGTTTCGCAAGTGTTGTTCGGATAATCCACAGTTGGTGTCATTTCGTCGTCGACGTTTCGAATTCGAATCAGGATTAGTCCTGATGATGAATCCTGATTCGGATTCGAAAGGTCGACGACGAAATGACACCAACTGTGGATTATCCGAACAACACTTGCGAAAGACCCTCCTTTTACCAGTTTTTGCACCTTCCACTTGAATGTTGGGGCTAATTTTTGCATAGGAGTTTACAGCCTCCTTCAGCGCACCTCTAGCAACTCTCAAACTACAAATCAGAGAAGTTTTGATTTTTGGCCCATAGGGTTTCTAGGGTTTCTGCAGCTCATTGAAGGATTTTTACAGCTCACCAGGGTTACTTTGACCTTCCAAGGCTTATTGTTGGAAGTCATAAGTCCAATGAAACCTAAGGCTGCTAGCCTAGCCTAGCCGTTAGGGTTTGTGAAGAATTTGCAAACCATGAGGAACAAAACTTTGGTGGAAGATAGGCTTGATGGATCAAGCAACTCCAGTTCCTGGAAATCAAGACTACAAATCACTTTGGAAGAGGATGACCTATTGAGTTTGATAGAAAAGACTCTACCAGAAACAACTACCGATGAAGAGAAGGATGATTGGAAGGCAGATGACGTCAAAGCAAGGAAGATAATCATCTATTCAGTAAGAGCGATCATCTACTACCTCGTATTACTACCTTGAAAACAACTTATGAGATGTATGATGCATTAAAGATGTTTGAGAGCAACAACACAAACAAAGCTCTTACATTGAAGCATCAACTTCAAAATATCAAGATGACTAAAGTTGACACCATTGCCACCTTCTTCATGACACCATTGCATCCATGACAACTGTGTATGTTTAGAACAAAAGTCCTCATCAAATTCTGAAGAACATGACTCCCGAAGAAGCCTTCACTGGAGTGAAGCCTGAGGTTGGACACTTCAGGATATTTGGGTGTCCAGTATACTTTCATGTACCCAAGGATAAGAGGACCAAACTAGACCCTTCAGGAAGAAAGGGTACATTTTTGGGGTACAGTGAATCTTCGAAGGCATATCAGATATACATCCCTGGTCAGAGACAGATCAAGGTTAGTAGAGATGTCACTTTTGAGGAAGAGATAGCCTTTCGAAGATCTAAAGAATCTCAGATGGAGATTGAAAGTGAGAAGAATGAAGAGACAATACCTTCTCCCCCTTCAACAATTTAGAGGGAGACAGTTACTGATCCAGTTGATCCCATAGCTCTAGTTGATGTTCCCAGAGACATTGTAGTAGGCCATAAGAGGCCTGCTTGGGTTCGACAGACTTTGCAGGAAGCAGAGGGACATGCAGCTCCTCGTGGCACATTTCGAGAGAGCAAGAGACCACAAAGATTTTCGAGCTATGTTTCAGCTATGAGCCACATCATTTATACTGAGCCTTCTTGTCATGAAGAAGCAACAGGTCAACAGGTTTGGCAAGATGCCATTACCGAAGAGTATTAGTCCATCATGAAGAATGATGTGTGGGATATTGTTTCGAGACCAAAAGGGAAGTCTGTAGTGACTTCCAAGTGGATTTGTAAGATCAAACATGCAACTAATGGAAGTATAGAGGAGTACAAAGCAAGATTTGTGGCTAGAGGATTCTCTCAGGTGGAGGGAATAGATTATGAGGAGACATTTGCTCCTGTTGCCCGATACACTTCCATCTGTACGATCATTTTCCTAGCTGCATCCATGGGTTGGAAACTACATCAGATGGATGTAAAGACAACCTTTCTCAATGGTGAGATTGAGGAAGAAGTTTACATCGAGCAGCCAGATGGATTCGTGATACATGAGTAGAAGTCTCATGTGTGCAGGTTGAAGAAAGCCCTGTATGGACTAAAGCAGCCACCTCGTTCTTGGTATGAGAAGATTGATGGATACTTGATGAGTTTGGGCTTCAGCAAGAGTGTTGTTGATCCCAACCTATAGTACCATATTGTTGGTGACGAGTGCCTGATTTTGGTCCTATACGTTGATGACTTATTCCTCACCGGTTCAGAAAGTCTTATTGCTGAATGCAAGCGTGCATTGACTTCTGAATTCGAGATGGACCTTGGTATGATGCACTACTTCTTGGGACTAAGTATGGTAGAGGACTGATGAGATTTTCTTGAGTCAAGGAAAATATACAGTTGATATATTGAAGAAATTCGGGATGAGAGACTGTAAATCCATGCCTACACCGATGGTGATGAATTTGAAGAAGATGAATGAGGCTTCTTTTGAGTCAGGTGAGATTGATCCACATCTTTATAGACAATTGATTGGATCATTGATGTATCTGGTTAACATGAGACCTGATATATGCTATGCAGTGAGTGTACTCGGTTAGTTTATGAGTCAGCCGAGACAGACACACTGGATAGCAACGGAACATGTGTTGAGATATCTACGAGGCACAGTTGGTTATGGCCTAAGATATGCCTCCATTGTAGACATGAGATTGCAGGGATATGCCTAGGCAGATTGGGTAGGGAGCGCAGTGGACCGGAAGAGTACCTCTGGTTGCTGTTTTACTTTGGGGTCTGCCATGGTTTCCTGGTGCAACAGGAAACAAACTTCTGTGGCTTTGAGTACCGCAGAAGCAGAGTACATTGCTATATGTGTGGCAATCCGCGAAGCAGTGTGGCTTCGCAAGCTCTTTGCAGACTTATTTGGTCATGAGATGGATTCCACCGTTATCCATTGCGATAACCAGAGCTGTGTGAAGCTCTCTGAGAATCCTGTGTTTCACGATAAATCGAAACACATTGAGATCAAATACCATTATATCAGAGATATGGTGCAGAGGAAAGCAATACATGTGCAGTACCTTTCTACACACGAGCAAGTTGCAGATGTCTTCACCAAACCGCTTGCTATGGCGAAGTTCGAGTACTTCTGTGAGAGACTTGGCCTGGTGGGGAATGCCTCCCTAGTTGAGAGGGAGTGTTGTTGATTGCAGCTTCATGAGACATTCTCCAGGTCGTTCTCCTCTGGACTGAGTTGAGACGATCTGTGAGAGAGCCTATGTGATGGGTGTGTCATACTCCTCTGGACTGAGTTGAGATGACATGTGGTCTCTTGTCATGCTCCTTTGGACCGAGTTGAGATGACTTGAGATGGTCTCTTGTTTGACTCCTATGGACTTAGTTGAGTCGACTTGAGATGGTTCTCCAGATGGTACTCCTATGGACTTAGTTGAGTTAATCTGTTGAGAGTGACGTCCCTGTGGCTGAGCACAGGTGGACGTGTCCCTAGTGGCTGAGCACTAGAGGATGTGTGGATCCCTTGCTATACCGTTTGAGAGTAAGATTTGTTGTAACCCTAATTTGTGTTGTAAAGGGTGCAAGTCGGCCCCACCATGTAAAAGATAATTAATATTGTGTAATGATTAATTATATTACTCAGTGGAAGAGGTCGGCCCTATTGTGCCAATAGACACATCCTTTTGATGTGCTAGGTCTTGTATAAATAGGAGTAGATGCCCATTGTGGATCTAACTCACTCACACACTTGTAACATTCTCTCAAGTTGAGTTGTACGGCTGAAGTGCACACTTATCTTAGGCGCAAATCTCTAGGTCAAGGAGCACCCTCTTGTGTGCTCTAGGGTTCATGGTGTGGGCGATCTTCTCTTGACTCTATAGCAAAGGATTGCTGGGTTTTCCTTGATTGAGAAGGGTTTTCCCAGGATAAACTCTTGTGTTCTTGTGCATGGTTATTCTTCTTGTGATCTTGGTTACTACAACACTTGTGTATGGTATTGCTACATTGTTTATGGTTCAAGTACATGCTAAATTGAAATAAACCACATGTGCATGAGCTAAGCATTAAAATTCAACAAATCTCACATGTGTGGCTTCATAGAGTGGACGACTCACTAAAAAATGAAGTGTGAGGGCTCCAAAAATGAAATGTTCCCTCCAAGAGGTTCAATGTTTCATCCCAAAGTGACATATCATCGCCCAAAAGGTGTGACGTCTCATCAGTAGGTGCCAAATCATCAATAAAGTGCAACGTCCCATCATCGAGGTGCCATGTCATCTCCAATGGGTGCTAGGATGTCTCAACAAGGGTGCCATGTCCTCAAAAGCCTCAACATTCTCTACATGATGTGCAATGACCTTCATTAAAATGTGCAAGTAGCCCCTCAGCGTCCTCCAAAGGACCAAGGCTCAATTGAGTGCGTAGCCATGTGAAGTACATTGTCCAAGGAGAGGCTCATTGGTACAATGTATCCATCAAACTCGTAGGCATGTACACAAGTAAAATGGAACATAGAAAGTGAGTCATATCCTCTTCAAACTTCACACTAGCTCATAAAATTTTACAATTTGGCAAGTTTAGGTATGGGAGGATCATTATTAACCCCTATTAGGTGTGCCAGTACCCGGGAAAATGAGTATATCCCAAGAAACCCATCAAGGAATATGTGTAATGGCATATGGTATGTTTGGGGTTTACTTTATGGGTGGTGGCATAGTCATGAAAGGTTATGTATGATAGTCATCCTTATGAGCGCCTTTGTATGAGGGAGTTCTTAGGCAATGTGTTGCCCTTTCCTCGGCACTATTTCTTTCCAAACCCCTATTTGCCTTTTTCATTATTCATTCAACCTTTTTTGGCTTTTGATTTTCATTTGCTAATTCCTTTTTGTTAGGTATGCATTCATTGCATAGGACTTGGGGTGATGGCCTCTTAGTGAGGGGGCATAGCTCATGCTTCTTATTCTTTCTTGGTTCCTGACTTTGCTTTTTCTTTATTCTTTGTTTTGCTTTGCATTTTGATTTTAGCATTTGCTCTTTCCATATATATATTTTTTATATCAAGCTGCATCAACCTTGAGTATTCTAGCTCCTTCTTCTCATGGGATTATGAAGCATGAACCTTAGTGGGTGACCTATGACAACCAACCCAAAAGAAGGGATAATGGAAATGGGAAAGATGGAGTATGTTATGTATAAGTTGGGATATGGACACGTTACCCCTATCAAGGCCCCCTGGTAGTACAACTCTGCCCAAGAGTGACAAGTACAACATTTGACTAGGAGGTGATGACGACCACCAAGGTGAAACAAGGCAAAAGGTATAAATTCTAAGCATCATGATCCATCATCCGATTCAACCCATGATCACTATTTTCATGTCAAAAACATTAAGCATTAACACTTAATATGGAGCATCAAAACAAGGTACCTCATGTGTGTCATGCACCATATCATCTGATGTGAGTGAACTGAGCATAGAGTGGGAGGCATATGTGGGCAACTGTCTGTGGAGAATCCTGAAAGTCATCTTCAGAACTGCTGTCTGTGGTGTGGATCATGGGAGGAAAAATCTCCTCTAGTTACCCCTAGATGCGAGGGGGTAACAAGGCACAGAGACTTGCCTGCATTTTTAATAGGAAATGGAAGCTCATTCAACCAAGACATATTGTGCACTGTTTAGGCATCCCTTTTGGCATTGATGTACTTGTCAAAACTCTTTGGGACTGGATTTGTGCAAGATTTAAAGCAAACTTCACTGTTGGGCCACTCAAGGTGTTTCTCTTGCTGGCCAGATCATTATCACGAATAGAATATGGGTTGCAAGTCATGTTTTGTAGTCCTCGTCTCTCTTTCCTTCTAGTACTTGGTACCAACAGTTGGAAATGCTCCTTCCTTTTTTGGGGCAAAGCAAGGCAAGAAATAAGGCCCATCATTGATTTGTTTGGATCTCTGCACTTTATTCAGATGGGGGACTTGGCCTGACATGCTACTCATGCTCAAGGGGCTCTGCTAGCAGCCAAATGGATTATTAGGGTTATGGGTTGTAATGCACCCTAACAAATCCTTGTGTGATACCATATTCAAAATGTAACACATGTAATTGGCTTTCCAAGCCCTTTTTGGTCTCCGTGATAGTTGGTGCAGCTGAAGCCTTCAGATTTCTGATTCGTTTTCTGAAGAGCATATTGCAAACTTGGAAATTCATACCTGAACAAGTTCATTGGGACTATTTGAACTGTTGTCAAGGATTGTATCTGGTTGCATACTCAATCTAGACCTTTGCAATGGAACAGGGACAACTAAGGTTAAGTCCCTCCTTTGTAGGAAAACGATTGGCTAAGAAAGGCTTTCATATGTGAGGTGATTTGTAATGAACATAAATCACAATAAAGCATGATAAACCTGGATACACACAATGTACACCAAATATGAGCATGGAGAACAACTCCCAAAAAGATAACAATGATGAGTTACACAATAGCTCCTTGGATATTAAGATAACTCCAGATAACCCAATACATTCAAGTAGGATAATCATAAATCAATGTATGTAATAATGATTCTATTGACCTTTATATATTAGTTCTCACTAATAGCCAATGTAGGCCCACTGCTGGACCACACATACTATTTATACATACATTTGCTTCATTATCCCCTTATATATCCACATTAGTGTCATTGCATACATTACATAATACCCCCCTTAGAAAAAGCATTGTCCTCAAAGTTTTGTAGTTAAGGGTTTTACCTACGATGAAACCAAGTAATAAGATCTCTCCTTATTTCTCTCTTTCTGCCTCTGTTGGTTATCCATTCCTCCATAAGCAATTCTTGTCAGTGTCAATTCTTGATAATTTGATGTCTCATAATTTCTTTTCCTTTGATTCTGTGCAATTGTTGTAACATCGTGAATTTGTTGTAGTTGTTGGCCCTTGATAATTATTAATATCCAATTAACCCCTTTACAGTGCAATGGAAGGGCATTTATAATATAAGGGAATAGAAAATCCTCTATTTCAGGAATATTTCATAATCAATTGCTTGTCCCCAAACATGATTTGAAAGATTCAGGTTCACTGAAGCAGTGATCCTCTCTGCTACTGCGGGCCTAGATCCACACAAATTCTAGTGCATTGAGTGAACGACAGTCCCAAAATCCTAACCCACATTGTGATTGTCTGAGGTGTGAAAATCCTCTATTTCAGGAATATTTCATAATCAATTGCTTGCCCCCAAACATGATTTGAAAGATTCAGGTTCACTGAAGCAGTGATCCCTCTCTGCTACTGCGGGTCTAGATCCACACAAATTCTAGTGCATTGAGTGAACGACAGTCCCAAAATCCTAACCCACATTGTGATTGTCTGAGCCTTGAGGTGTGTCAAGAATATGATCAAAGGTTTTCTCCCAGAATTTCCTTGAAAGGCTAGCCCTAACCATAAAGTCTAGACTGACGTCAAAGACATCTCTGCTATTTGGAAAAATAACCACAAAATAGCATCTGGTTAATATGGTTACCCCTGTTGAACCTTGTAACTTCTAGTTCTTGGAGATCTAGGTCGAAAAAGTTTGGTGGGAAAGCCACACAGGCATAGTTTGTAAAGCATCCTGTGCTGGTATAACTCTCATACATGATATTCGATACTTTGAGAGGTTCAACACTCAAGGAAATAGATAATTCTTCCTCTGCTTGCTTGTAGATCCCATGATTACTGGGAGGAGGATAACTTCCACTTCTCTTTCTTTTTTCGGAAGCTCCCTGACATCATCCATGGTCTAGAAGATGGCCCTAGAACCACATTCTTCCCAGTGAGGCAGTAGAGGTCATTGAACGTGCTGGGAAATCTCCTCTTTCACTCAGTGTAAAGGAGAAAACAAAAAAGTGAAAGCAGGAGGCCTACAACTCTTATTGGACTACTACAACTAAAAGTCCTTGTGAAATCTGAAGCTCCTCAATAAAATAACTACTGACAATAGTCTTGTATATGATTCATGCTTCAACAATTAACATCATCTCGAGGCCCCTATAAACGTACATTAATATAAATTATAAATATCTATAAATAACTTTGGTAACAAAACATTGCCGGTAATAAATAGATGAAACAATTAGATCTGATTTCTATTCTCTGGAGTTTGGCCGGGATAAAAAAATGATCTTTCGTTCATATATATATATATATATATATATATATATATAACCCCATAATCTTGTCATTGCATAGTGATTTAACTTACAAAATTGTATGCTACCTTAACCAAAAATGAAATGTTAAATTTTGTGTGGCTTCTTATAACCTGAATTTTCTGCACTCTCTAGACTGCCATTTTTGTGCTTTACAACTCCCAATGATGTTTTTTGTTCTTCTGTAACATTGGATATGCCAAACATCTATATGACAATTAGCTTTGTAACTTGTTGGAAGCTTGGTTAATTTTTAGTTATGGTTAGTTATGAGTACTTATATTTATAATTTTTTCCTCTTTTGCAAAGACAAATGATAGAGCTATAAGCTGATGGGTGGTGCAGTATTGTCTATGCAGACAGGATTCATCAATATCTTCAGGACGTGACTTAATATCACAAAGAGGTTCACATCGCTATGGAGAATGGAAGACAGATCTCTTTGGTTGTTGCATGGAGCCCTATTTATGTAAGTTCTAGCTGTCCTGAACATCTTATCTCAATCCTTTTCTTTCTGAAGGATTGCATGAGTTTTAATCAACTATACTTTGTGTATGTATTGTTAATGCTAGGTTTTGTCATATTTTATAACTGGCAATGTTAAGCTCTCTACATTTTTTATTACTTTCAATACTATCCAATGAAAAAATTGCTAGAGGTTTGGCTCTTAGATTTTTGGTGGATGTGCTATTATCACATTACATTCTTTTCTTTTTACTTGATTTATTTTTCCAAATTTTGTTCTCTTAAATATCATGCACCAAGGACGATCTACTTCCAGTAATAGCAAGTTCTATACACATGTAGGTACCACCATATACATGCAATTCTAGTTTCTTTTATGTTTTCTTGTGTGCTTTTGTATTATCCAATTTGTTTCATGTAGATTGTCATGATATTAAATAACGTTTTGGTTCTGATTTCAAATTCCCAGTTGTGTTCCATGATTCAATTGAAATGTATGGAAAGACTATAACATACTGAATAGGGACTAAATAAGGTGATTATCAATCAAAAATAGTAATGTTAGTTATTACTTAAATGAGCACGATGACAATATAGATATACCTCTACTTGTTGCCACAACCACTACTTATATACCAATAAACTTATTATTTAGTCTTTGTTATTAGACACATGTGGTGTATGAGCTTTGTCCTAGCAAGGATGAAAACCAACAATGTTTGGTTGTCCATGCACATATCTTTCTCATAATCAGTGCTGTTGAGAGCACCCTCCTAGGGGATGCTTCCCCCCCAAAACTCCGCTTCGAGTTGGAGCGTGCTCCCAAAATTTGGGAACGTGCTTTGGGGCTCCTTGGCATTGTGGGGAGCATGGTGCTCCCTGGGATGCTCTCGAAGTAGGGAGCATGCTTTCCAAGCACTCCCTCGGATGCTCCCGAAGTAGGGAGCATGCTCCCTAGGTTCTCCTTGGGCACTTCGTAGATGCTCCTTGGATGCTCCCCAGGCACTCACTGGTGACTAGACACATTGAACTATCACTGTGGTTTTCGAGTAGGTTTCACCAAAAATGTTGGCAATTAATGGTAATGTTCAATTCTCATAGTAAAAGTTGACATTTCTTTAGGAAATATAAAGGAAATGTCAACTTTTACTTAAATTTTTAACATTACCATTAATTGTTTTAGCATGTTTGAGAGTGGTTCCTGTTATCGCTCAGTTTGTAGAATAGGTCAAGTAGCTGATGGGAGGAGTCAACCTGGCGTAACAGGAGCTTTCCCCACCCACTGTCACCTCGATGGGGAGCTCTTTCTATTCAGGGTGGCTAATCCCAAGGGAGACGTCCCTAGTAATCTGGGGTTCTGAAAGGTCTTAAGGTTTATAGGATCAAGATGAAGATTTCCTTTCACAGATTACTGCCAAGAAAGATAGTCAAAGAGAAAGTATTCCACTGAAAAAAAGGGCACCTGTTTGCGAGACAAGGCAAATAAAACTAAAACTTTCAGCAGTGGTTAGTACTTCAAATTGTTTAATGACTGTCTTTGACATATACACATGACTGTTTAATGCAGTTTTGTCAAACAACCAACCTTTTTCTCTCTCATTCCACTATTATTCCTTCATTTCTGCATTTTTTGTTTGCTTTCATGTATTTATTTAGAAGGAAAGTTTGATGTATGAATTTAGATGGCTTTACCCATTAATTTTTGAGCCCATCAGTTTATTGAATGTTGACTTCTATATTAATTTTGTTTTTGGAACCCACCCCCGCTCTTTCCCTATAATATTCAGATGGAAGGCAACCCAATCACCAACCACAATAGAAGCTAGTAACCGCGAGGGACTCAATTGGATTTGAACATGTGACTAATGGCTGCCTCATCGTCAACATGCTCGAGGTGTGCCAATTTAGAATTTGAAGTATCGTGGATCTCTTCTTGTTGCTTGTTGCCCTGATTAGATAGGACAACTAAAAGTATGAGGTGATCCTCTAGAAGGCATTCATCTGGCATGAGACACATATGAGGTGAAATACTTCCTCCTGAAGAGAGCAAGGCATCTTTGATTGATGTAGCAGAAAAAAGTGGCAAGGGAGCTCCCTAAGACCTGAATAGGAAAATAATATCTCTCTCTAATCTCATAGTAGATGGGGCATTAGAAAATGAGGCACCCTTTTGTCTCTGCCTCATGTAAGTGACATAATTGGAAAACCCTATCCTACCTCGAGATGTGATGATTTGTCTCAATACTGAGTCTATGGTACCCTGTTACACCTCAGATTCTCTGTAGTGTACCCTACATTTTTTCTCGAGATGTGACCATTCTGATGAGCCCAAAGTGTGATGACTTCTTTGTATGTGGTGGCCATGATGGGATGATTTGATGTACAAGTGTTGGTTAGTGGTTGTCTAGATCCCCTTAGGTGGATGGTCATGGCATGTCCTTTTAGTAACCATTCTCAAGGTGCTTGTTTTTTTTTTGCTTCGGTCGACTATCCCTTAGAGGTGGTTACTTCCTCTAAGTCGGGCATTTATGTTATGGGTAGGTATGCAGGCATTCTGAGGTGGACCTACTAGGATACATGATTTACAGGGCCCTAACTATTCACTTATTCTTTGCTATGTAAAAGGTGATTGCGCTTTGTAAGGGTTGTCACACCCATGGTTTAGCTCACCTATTTTACCCTACATGGACCCTCTTTTCTTATGTATGTACCGGACTTTGGTCACATGCCCTTGGAGATGATTCTGCGAATTTGCACATGTTTATCCAGTTTCACATTTCTCGAGTTAGTCTCATGGATTTCGAGGCATATCATGTTTCTCGAGGCATTAGTCACACTCTGAGGCACGAACGAGCTATTTACATCCATGTGGACATCCTCTACACTTGCTGTGTTAGATGCTTGAACGTCCCCCTCCTTTGGCATTTTTTTAAAGTGTTTTTGCTCACTAAAGGGGGTTGACCTCACTTGGGGCACTTTATGATAGTCGTGGGGTTATTTGGAGCACACTTGGATGATGTGGAGGTCACTTAAATGATGTTTCACCTTGAAGACATGACTTGGCACTCACTTAAGGTGATTTGATGATGTGGAGATGTCTTTTCATAATTTGAGGGTTGACCTTTTCTTTTGACGTCATTCTTGTTGTTGGAGGTTTTATGACCCATTTTTTGACTTGGAGAGTCACTCCCATGCTTCATGGAGGTGCCTTGACCTTATATATGGAGATGATCATGCTTTGGAGACATATTTCAAGTGTTTATGGGTATTATTTGAGCATTCTTTGAGCACATTTTGTGGATGCCGTCCCCTTTTGAGGTCATTCCCCACACTTTCATGAGAACATTCCACTTGGAGGAGACAAACGTTGGAGCTTTACTTGCTTGGGAGGCTTCCTAGATATGTGTTGAAGCATTTTTTATGGGAATGTTAAGCATCTAAGGGAAAATCGATTCCCTTCAAGGGTGATGTCACCTCTTTATGAGGGTTTCTAGCATATGTAACATCTTTTAATTGTATTTTGACTTAGTCTCCATGTTATGTGGATGGCAAGTCACTTTTACTTTATTTTCTTAACCTAGATTTAGGGAATAAAGAATGGGAAGGAGTTGTGAGCCTCATCTATAAATATAGGCACTCCTCTCATTCCAAATTGTTGTGAATCCTTGGAGATCATTATTGAAGCCATTAATAGAAGATCTTTACTTGGTGTTTCTTGGTGTCAATTCTTGGAGCTCTTTCTTTCTTGGTTATTCTTCTTGGTATTTTTTCTAAGACTATTGTGAATGCTCAAGATTCTACATAAACTAGCAAGATCGATCCATTGAGGAGTTATCAATTACTTGGAGGACGAACTTCTAGGGTTTGTATCTCTTCCAGCTTCCCTAAATCAATTTGGTAAGTTATTATCTTTTGTCTTGATTAGTTCTATGCTCCTTGGCAAGGGTTTTAAGTATTCTTTTCAAGTCTTTTGTTGATCTTGTTGGTGAAGGCTATTCCCTTGGGGAAACCCTTCTTGTAGGGCCTTGGTTTCATGGTTTGTCTTGATTAGAGAAGAGACTACTAGCCTTGAGCCCCTAGTCTCCCATTCTAATCCATAAACGTTGATAACCAATTCTCAGAGGTGCATACTTCTTGACCCCATAAGCCCTAAGTGGAGACAAGGAATTGAGCTTAACTTCCAACAACCAACCATTAAAACCCTAAAAATTCAATTCTTTTATTTTTATGTCATATAAAATAAAAAATACAAAAAAATATAAAAGATGAACCATAAAAAATGTTCATTTCATTGACTAGAGTAAAGCTAACGGTTTACTTTCAGTTTCTAGACATTTTCATCCGTGGGTTTATGCTCTATTGTTGATTTCTAACCCTAAGGAGGCAAATCAGCCCAATTGGTATTGTGCTTAAGGTTGCAACTAACATTTTGTGGCTGATTTAAGGTGTTTACTAATTCTGGAAATTATATTACCGCAATAAAATCAGAATTGGTGAAACACTAAAGCTAGGGTTTAACCCTAAAAGGTGCATTCTAACCCTACCCTAGTTTATATTTCACTTATGGATTGTTTATAAGGGATATCTAACACATTCTAACAGTGAAATTCATCTCCTAAGCGTTTCATTGCTGTCGTATTTCATTTTGGATATTTTTGGTGAAACCCTAGGGGGATTTACCACCTCTTTGAAAGTTTGAGCTATTTGCATGATTATTATTCAATTATACTTGCATTTAACCATTGCTGGGCTATTTTTGCATAGTTTATTAATCGCCCCAGCTAAGGCACACAAGGTGCATCATTTTAAGTGTTTTTAGGGCACTCTTCGGGTGCTTTTCTGTTAATGTTTATGCCATTATTATAGTTCTTTGCATTTCAATAGATAAGAGCATCATAACAACAAGATCACTGAGAAATACACATTCACAAGAGACACAACATTTATCCTGGGAAACCCTCTAGGGGAAGAAAACCCAGCAAAAACTTCCTTATCATAAATAGCTTATACAATGTTCAAGAGATAACTCAAACCAATACAGATAGTCCTCCCTGTTGCCGTCCTAATACACACTTGCAAACGTGAGCAAAGTCCAACTCACTTAGTGTGTCCTTGGAGGCACAATGCCTAGGTTCACAGTCCACACTGTCACCTTGACTAGAACCTCTTCCTTCTAGGCTTACCCCTAGGGAAGCCAAGGGGGGTAGACCCTAGTTACTAGATTGGGTTTAACGTTTATGGTTCTAGGAGTTGTTTTTAATTTCTTTAGAGGCTAAAGGGGGGAAAATTAGCCTAAGATGCTAAGGCAGCAAATGCAAAGTGCAACTTATTCTAGATGACAATCAACCCTTTCCCTAAGTCAACTATGACTAGTGTCTAAGGTTGGGCAAGGGGTCAACTAAGTTTAAGGGTGGTTCAATTACAAAAAGTTTACAAGTAAAAGCGTTTGGAACTACCCACAAACAAGCATACAATTACTTACAAAAGAATCAAAGATGTTACAATAATTACACAAGATACAACTAGATACAAAAATACATGAAAATCAAAGTGAGATCAACACATGAGCCAAGCATGCCCCAATAGCATTTACTCCATTGGACTGTTTTTCAATGGCAACCACTAAAGCACTCAAGACTCAAGAAAGTGATGCCTCCCCAAGTGGGATACTCAACTCCTTCTTGAATCACACCACAAAAGCAATAAACCAAAAGATGTAACAATGTTTAACTCATATGCTCATAAAGACATGAAACATTAAAGACACAAACCATGTAGTTGCAATAAGGATTATAAGCATGTAATTATTATCAATGTGTGTTCCTACACATACATCTAAAGC
>ML779177.1:212786-257522 GCA_009831015.1 Picea engelmannii | reverse complement strand
GCTATATAAAAGGGTTCAAACAATGTAATGGGGACAAGAAGAAGTATTGTATTGGAGCGTGTAGCTCATTAAGAGGTTGGCCCCTCGAAGAGACAAATGAACAGGAGAGGATCCCTTTCATAATAGGATCCATTGTATGGTGTTGCCCTACCTCAAGGGTTTTCATAATAATAAAGTGAGTTTTCCTATATTGTCTTTGAAAATTTGTGGTGTTTCTGTATTCAAGACTTTGGTACTTAACATATTACGCTATCTTGTGAATCCTCTTAGTTAATAAATCCTAGGTAGATTGTCCTAAGCAGTGTATTTCAATAGAGGAGGCCACGAGTTATGGCATCTAAGTTGAAAGTATAGCCAATTTCCTCACCCTCCCACAAAAAAAAAAGAAAATGAAAAAGGAAACATACCAAAATCCTAATTTTATTGATAGGGTGAGCCTACAAAAAAAGATATTAGGAAGGTAAAGAAATCTTGGAAATGATCCGTGAATCAATCAAAATTTGGCATATAACCAAATTGGGTTCTTGATAGAATTTTATCTCAACACCAAATGTATTTTGAGCATATTTTGAAATAATAATAATATTTAAAACACTGCTTCAAATACGCGGATGGATGGAGTGGTGGAAAGTCTCGTATCATAATTAATTTCCTTGTTTATGCTTTTAAGATCAATAGATGCGTTTGATTGGGTGAAGGATGCAAAATTATTATTTTAACTATTGGATGATATTGTCCTAGAGGTGGGGGTAAAGAATGTTGTTCAGGTTATCATTGATAATGCCTCTAACTATGTTGTTGTTGGTAAGAAGTTGGGGGAAAAGCATTGATCCATACTTTGGACCCCACACGTTGCACATTGCTTAGACCTCACACTTGAGGATATATGCAAAGAGGAGCAGGTAAAGAACATTGTAGATCATGCCAAGAGTATGGCCATCTACATTCATTTGTGGGTATTGAACCTAATGAGGAAGAGCATAGGGGTTAGGGAGCTTGTTAGATTTGCCACCCCAGATTTGCAATAGAGTTCCTCACATTGCAATCTCTCAATCCTCAAGCAGTAAACTTGAGAAAGATGTGTTCATGCGATGAATGGAATACATCTCAATGGAGTTGCAAGGTTGATGGGAAATACAAAAAAAAGGGTAAAGGATGATAGGGTTTGGAAAAATGTAACAAAGGTTGTGAAAGATGTCGAACCTTTGTTAAGGTTTTGTGAATGGTGGATCATGGATGTGGAAAAACTGACCGTGGGTCACATTTATGAGGCCATAGATCACCAAAGAGCAAATAAAGGCTATATACAAGGATAGAAGAAAAAAGTATCAACCTATTGGGATATCATTGATAAGATGGAACTATCAACTATGCCAGCTTATAAATGTAGCTGGGTATTTCCTAAGCCCAATGTACCATTAAATAGCTGACTTTGGAGAAGATCAAACCGGGGAGGTCAAAGATAGATTGTACACTTGCCTAGAATCCACGGTCCAGGATGAAGAGCAACAATTGGAAATACAAAAGCAGAGCGGTTCTTTTAGTAGAGCCATGAGTACCTTTGGAAAAAACCTAGCTATTCGTGGAAGAAAGGATGACTAGCTAGTTAAGCAATTACAATGTTTTTAAAGTTCAACTGCTCAAGTACTTCTTGAATTTCCGGCGAAAGTAACAAACTAGTTTTTGAATTTGTTGACTTTGTCTTTGAATGCCATGATTTATCACAGAAAATTGGGGGGAATCATTTGGTAGCCAATATACTCAATTGCAGAAGTTTGCAGTTCAGATCCTTAGGCAAACTTGTAGTGCTGTCGGGGGTGAGCGCAATTGGTTGGTGGTGATCCAAACTGACGAATGGGTGTAAGACTCATTACTTGTAACTTGTAAGATTATTGCGACAGTTTATGAAGGTTAGCAAACATTGTAAAACAAAGCAAATGCACAAGTTGAATGAGACAAATGTGAGAGGAAAAAAAGAACTAAATGAAAAGAAAAAATAGAATAGGAGAGAAAGGTTGAGGAATGGGAAATGAAGGGTCATGGTTGTTGGCCTTCCCCTTATCCCCATTTCTTCCTACATCTCTCAGGAATTTCACTCGCAGTGGGTCTTTTGGCTAAGAGAGGAAGAGGCATAGAGAGCCATGAAAACAATGTAACTAGAGATTGCCAAAATGAAGAACTGAGCCCCCATTCAAAGTTGGTTTTTCCATTTGGGTTTTCAAGGTAAACATTGTGTCCATTGTGTCTTGAATGGTTTGGATAATTCTCCAAGTTAGTGAAAAACAATCTGTGTGTGAATTCATTGTGTTAAGCTATAATTTTGATGCTTGCTTAATTCTGAAACAATGTATGAATTCCCAACTATTTTAATGCTGCCTGTAATTAAATTCCAAAGGAAAATGAAGAACTAACTACTGTATTCCTGTTAGCAACACTCAATAATCCCTTCCCATGCATTTTTCTATTAAGTGGTTGTTGCAATTTATTAGCTTGGTTTCTAATTTGATCTCTAAATTATAGGCATTCTTTGTCTATTGAGGCCATTGGTATTGTCACTTGGTCAAATTCGTTTTGTTGGGTTGAGTTCCAATTGCCTAGGACATTTTTCAATTGTTTGGGACGTTTTCCAAATGCGTTTTCCAATTGCCTGGGATGTTTTCCACTTGGCGGGGATGTTTTCCAATTGCTTGGGACATTTTTCAATTGCCTGGGACATTTTCCCACTTGCCTGGGTCATTTCCCACTTGCTTGGACGACTTTACATCCCCATAGGAATTTTATTTCATGCTAGGATGACTTCACATCTCTCCTTGGGCGATTTTACATTGTTGTTTGATTTAGTTCATGACATGGTCTACACTCTATGTGATTCAACATGAGAGAGATCCGAATAATTTAATAGCAGTCGAATGGAGGAAGAAATAAACAGTGGTTGAGAGTTGTAGCAGCTAAAACACTGTCTATTCCTCTTGAACATTATACATCATTCAACTAGACACTCCACTTTTAAGACATTTTGCACTGAGAAGGCACAAGCAAAGGCAAGATATTACAACAATCCAGTTTTTTGCTAATGAATTAAACCATCCTATGGGACTCATGACTGAGCTGGGACTCATGTGGATGAGGCAATATTCGAGGACACTTATTGTAGTTGGAAAGATGACATAAACGATACCACTTTTGGGAAAGACCAGGCTGTTTGAGAGGTTGGAAGATGGCTATCCTGGTTGACAGAGGCTCCAGAGACTCAAAGCTGTCTTTCACTAGTTTGTGAACTTTTCTTAGGCAAAACTATTCATCAGAGAGAAATTTAGGCTGCAACTTCTTTTTATTTGTTTGTGATTATTTGGCATAACATCTAAATTTCAGAAATTGTATATACTTCACTTGGGCATTGAGTATTGTGGCTTTCCACAATAGCTCGAGTACCAATACAACCAATTGATTACAGATGTGGAAATAACACCGAACTTTGTAAGACAGACCATTTCTCCTGGGAGTCAAGCCCTTTGGAATTCACTATTTTATATGAGCTCATCATTTGGCCATTTTCTATCTTGCTAACCTTTAGTTGCAATAAGTTGCATACCAAGGCTTGGAGGACTCGCAAGAGTTTTATTAACATATTTTGAGTGCATCTGTCTTCCACTATTGGCATTGGCTCGAGGCATTTGCCAAGCCTAGAAGACAACCAACGGAGGGCCAACAGAGGCATTCACTTTTCCTATTGAGGCTCAACAACAAAGAAACAACTCAGAATCCTTTGGGTGTTTACAGCCAATTACATTTCTAACTAAGCAATCGTGGGTTTATTGATTGCCATTGCTAGCTGGTTGTTGTGTGCATGCTACACAAGAACAGAGGCCTTGCAACCAGGAGAAGAGCCAAGATCCTTGTACAGGGTAAACGACAGAGGCCTAGTAGCCCTTCTGAAGGAAGAACACTCTGTACAAGACTGAGACAGAGATCTTTATGTAAGCCTAAGAATAGAGCTTAGAAGAGATTTTCGTAGAGGATCTGTGTTGGTGAAGTGAGTGGGCTGTAAGTCCCTCCTTTACAGATCAGGTGGTTAAGCGCATTCACATGAAGAAGAGAAGCCATTTGGAACAAGAACAATTGAATGATCATGTCTTTGTGCAATATAGCTTTAGATTGAGGCACACCAGTGTAATGAACATAATAATAATAATAATAATAAATAATAATAGTAATTAAACTAAAAAAAGACGTGACCTAACTAATAGGCATGATTGTTCACCATTCTGACTATGCATATAAGTATACCATTACATGGCATTGTATCAATCATAAATCTATTTCATATCTACTTCATTCAATTTATATTTATTGTCTTTTATGGATTTCAATTTACTGTCCTTCATATGTTGGATATTCCGTTAATGAACTATTGTTCATTACATTGTTATCAGAGCCAAATTTGATCTTAGCCTTTGGCCACACCAATTGATTTCGATTGTTTTTCGAACCTAGCTTTTGGCCAATTCATCAAGACCATCTTTTTCGAGTTTCTCTTATCATCTTTAACCAAAATCAAGCTTTTGGCTTAAATTCATAATTTCCATTGAAGAAAAAGCATTCTGATGCATGGTAGAAGAATCAAAAGAAATAAGCCAACCTTGTGCAGTATAATAGCGTAGTTTTTGCTGCAGAAGTAATACAACATAAGTCAAAAAAATATTAGGAGTCAGAGTGCCTTGCCAAGACCATTTCCTTGCCAATTGATTAAAAACAACACACACAATATATATATATATATATATATATATATATATATATATATATAATACAATAGTCGCAACATGGCTGAATAGAGTTATAGAGACCTCATACAACAAATAGCCTCTCGCTGTAGCTGTGTGTGTATATATTAATAGAAAAAGAAAAAAATATAGAGCCACGGTTGCAACAAATACCAAACTCCTTTGGGATGAATTACTGCAGGAAACCTTGGCTACATTATACTAAAGAAGGGTTTGTTACAACAAAATCTAGCACCCACAAAGTGTAAAGTCCAAAGCAGAAGGTGTTAGTTTTGTGTAACTCAGGAAGGCTACCCATTGTCACCTCCGTAGTTCTTCCTCTCTCTTTTGGTCGACTTTTCCCCAACTCAAGGGGGGATTCCCTAAAGTTAGGATTATGAAGGCTATGGAGTGGGGGATCAAAGTGAAAGTGAAGAGTAAGACTTGACAAAATGTATGGTTGGAGTAAAGGTGGAAGAATGAATGGTATGAGAACAAAAAGATGAAGATAGAAACCACGACTAAGTGCCTAATCAAACCTTGGGCAAATGGAGTCAAGGAAGTATGGAGGTTGAGTGCATAAAAATGTAGGGCAACAAAGGCTGCTATGTACACCACAAATAAGCCCTAACTTACTGAAATTCATTGCATAAAATTACCTTGGAAGGCTAAGGGTGCCATTCTTAAGCATTGTTATTAAAGTGAGGTTATGTTAATCTGGCAAAAAATAGGTTTATTAGATGTAAGGCTAACACAACAACAATAGCAATAAGAGGGATCGAATCCTTACATTACTCTATCCAAATGAAACATAGTTCATTATAAGGAATTCATAACATATTACAAGGGTTTCCTACAACAAAAATCAGCATATGAAAAATAAATTGTACACATGAAAGTCTCACATAAACAAGATATTATACCTCTAATCTTCCATCAAGTTCCAAACATGTGATGTACAATTGTAGTCCAAGGGGAGAGCTCCTCAATCCCCAAAGTCACAACCACCATTACAATGGAGAGAAAGCTCCTCTTTATAGAGGGAGTCTCTTCTCTCATACAATAAACAAATATTATTTGCTAACTAACTCCATGACAAGTCAAATAAATAATATAAAAATGGAGTAGTTAGATCCCTCCTCAGTCCATGGTTGAGCATTTCAAAATATGTGGACACAAGCCTCTCCAAGAGAACTCGTCATCATCCAAAAATTGGAAGAATAATACAATGGAGATCTCCAAGAGAGGGCGTACTACCAAAATGCATAATGATCAAGTCAACATGCAAGAGGTCCACATAGAATGTGCCCTCCAAGATGGATGCATGTAAAATATGATAAAATAATCTTCAACCTAGGACGATGTGCTCAAGGGTCCACCTAGAAAAGCTCACAAAGTGCACCCTCCAAGATGCATGAGAGATAAAACAATAAAATGATCCTCCTAGGAGAATGCTCCATAACAACCATCCAAAAATAGCAAATGGTCCACAAGATGCATCCAACCAAGCCACATATGTGAATCCCAAGGAAACCAACTCTATTGATGAATGTGCAAAGTGCCAACTAGATGGAGCACTCCACAAGAAAGGAAGTGGTCAACCCCAAAAGTAGTAAATGGACCATCTACACAAGTTCTTCCTCCAAGATAATGCTCCAATAATAGAAATAAGACCAAGGAAGAGCATGCAATGTGCCACTTGTGGACTCCAAGTATGCCACATGCCTCTCAAGAAAACCCCTCCATAACCACCTCCAATAAAATAATATACATGCCAAGTAAAAGAGGTGAGAGAACTCTCCAATAGAGGTCAAAAGATGACAAGTGTAGCTGGAATATCCATGCAATAAAGATGAGAGAGCACCTAGGAGAGGTGTGCCCTAGAAAATGTTGAATTTTATTGCTTAGCTCATGCACATGTAGTTTATTTCATTTAGTATGTATTTGAACCATAAACAATGCAACAATACCATATACAAGTGTTGCAATAACCAAGATCACAAGAAGAATGACCATGCACAAGAACACAAGATGTATCCTGGGAAAACCCTTCTCAATCAAGGGAAAAACCCAACAATCCTTTGCTAAATTCTCAAGAGAAGATCGCCCACACCATAGACCTTAGCACACAAGAGGGTGCTTACAAAACCTAGAAACTAGCGCCCAAGAGAGGTGCGCACTTCAGCCGTACAAGTTCTTGCTGAAATTATGAGATGACAAGTGAGAGTGTGTGATCCACAATGGGGATCCACTCTTATTTATACAAGAACTAACACAACAAAAGTGTCTATTGGCACAATAGGGCCGACCTCATTAACTCAATAATATAATTAATCATTACACAATATTAATTATCTTTCATATGGTGGGGCCAATTTGTACCCTTCACAACATAATTAGGGCTACAAGTAAATCTTACTCTTAGACAATATAGCAAGGATCTCTCTCATCCTCTAGTGCTTAGCCACTAGGGACACGTCTACTTGTGCTCAGCCACAGGGACGTTACACTCAATAGATCACTCAATTGAGTCCATAGGAGTACCATCTGGAGCACCATCTCAAGCCGACTCAACTAAGTCCATAGGAGTACAAGGCATGAGACCATCTCAAGCCGACTCAACTCAGTTCAGAGGAGTACAAGGCAAGAGACCATCTCAAGTCATCTCAACTCAGTCCAAAGGAGTAGACAAGAGACCACACGTCATAACATCTTAGTCGAGAGTCTGACGCCCACCCACCACATGGGCACACCCAACCCATGGGCACACATCGTCTCAACTCAGTCCAGAGGAGAACGACACACCCATCACATGGGCCCTCTCACAGATCGACTCAACTCAGTCCAGAGGAGAACGACCTGGAGAATGTCCCATGATGCTGCAATCATCAACACTCCCTCTCAGCTAGGGAGGCATTCTCCACCAGGGCAAGTCTCTCACGGAAGTACTCGAACTTTGTCTTGGCAAGCAGTTTGGTGAAGACATCTGCAACCTACTCGTGTGTAGAAAGGTACTGCACGTGTACTGCTTTCCTCTGCACCTTATCTCTGATGTAATGGTATTTGATCTCAATGTGTTTTGATTTATCGTGAAACACAGGATTCTCTGAGAGCTTCACACAACTCTGGTTATCACAATGGATAACATTGGAATCCATCTCATGACCAAATAAATCTGCAAGGAGCTTGCGAAGCCACACTGCCTCGCAGATTGCCACACATAATGCTATGTACTCTGCTTGTGCGGTACTCAAAGCCACAGAGCTTTGTTTCCTACTGCACAAGGAAACCATGGCAGACCCCAAGGTAAAACAACAACCAGATGTGCTCTTCCGTGTTGATGATTGCAGCTATGTGATACATTCTCCAGCTTACAAACCTGTGAGATGTGGATCATTGCAGCCATGTGAAGATATTCTCCAACTTACAAACCTGAGAGAAAGCCCCTGAAGAGGGTGTGTGGTTCCTATCTGAGACAGAGCTGGAACGTAGAGATGACCTCCTCCATTCAGAGAGTTGAGAAGAACTCTAGATGATTATCCAGTGGGAAAGGCGATTTGCTGAGTTAGATGTGCCTATGGTTGAGCACAAGGTGAACGTGTGAAATCCCAAAGTGATGGGTGCATCGTCATGAGAACAGAAATGAAGATGATGTATTAGCCTCCTTTGAGCAACTGAGTTGACGAGAAACTCCAGATGACTCTCCTGTGTGAGGCAGCGGGAAAGAAGATCTGTTGAGTGGTCGTGCCTGTGGACGAGCACAGGTGAACGTGTGAAGAAGTGGTTCTTCTGTGTAATGCAGTGAGCCAAAGATATGGACATCCCTGTGGATGTGCCCCTAGTGGATGAGCACTAGTGGGTGTACAAGATCCCTTGCTATATTGTTCAAGAGTCAGACCTGCCTGTAACCCTAATTGTAATGTAAAGGGTACAGGTCAGCCCCACCTTAATGTGACTAGTAATTAATATAAAAGATAATTAATCTGGTTAATATTAATTATATTATAAGCTAGTGAGGTCGGCCCTGTTGTGCCAATAGACACTTTTGTTGACAGGTTCAGGTTAGTATAAGTAAAGGCAAATTCCCCATTGAGGAAACATATCTTTCATATGAGTTTGGAAATTTCAACAAGTACACTTCCTTGGGAAAAGTGCACACCTCTCTTGGGCGCTAGTCTTCTAGGGTTTGAGCACCCTCTTGTGTGCTAGGTTTTATCTTGGTGGTGAAGGTCTTTCTCTTGAAGAATATAGCAAAGGATTTGGCTGGGTTTTATTCCCTTGTTGAGAAGGGTTTCCCAGGATACTTCTTGTGTTCTTGTGCATGGTGCTTCTTCTTGTGATTTTGGTTCTTGCAACATTTATGGTTATGGTTAAATGCTAAAATGGAATGATCTTCATGCTTAACCTTAGCTTATTGAAAAATCAACATTCCGGTCCACTGCGCTCCCTGCCCAATCTGCACCGGGATATCTCCGCAATCTCATGTCTACACCGGAGGCATATCTTAGGCCATATCCAACTGTGCCTCGTAGATATCTCAAAACATGCTTCACTACTATCCAGTGAGTCTGTTTTGGATGACTCATAAACTGACTGAGTACATTCACTGCATAACATATATTAGGTCTGGTGTTAACGAGATACATCAATGATCCAATCAGTTGTCGGTAAAGATGTGGATCAATCTCGCCTGAATTAGTAGAAGCCTCGTTCATTTTCTTCAGATCCATCACCATCGGTGTAGACATGGATTTGCAGTCTATGATACTAATTTTCCTCAATATCTCCACTGTATATTTTGCCTGGCTCAGTAAAATCTCATCAGTCCTCTGCCATACTTGTAGTCCCAAGAGTAGTGCATCATACCCAGATCCTTCATCTTGAATTCAAAAGTCAATGCATGCTTGCATTCAACAATAAGACTTTCTGAACCGGTGAGGAATAAATCATCAATATACAGGACCAAAATCATGCACTCATCACCAACAATATGGTAGTATAGGTTTGGATCAACAACACTAATGTTGAAGCCCAAACTCATCAAGAATACATCAATCTTCTTGTACCAAGCTCGAGGTGCCTGTTTTAGTCCATACATGGCTTTCTTCAACCTGCACACATGAGACTCCTTCTCATGTATCATGAATCCATCTGGTTGCTCGATGTAAAATTCTTCCTCAATCTCACCATTGAGAAAGGTTGTCTTTACGTCCATCTGATGTAGTCTCCAACCCATGGATGCAACTAGGGAAATAATCGTACGGATGGAAGTGTATCGGGCTACAAGAGAAAATGTCTCCTCATAATCTATTCCCTCCACCTGAGAGAATCCTTTAGCCACAAATCTCTCTTTGTACTTCTCGACACTTCCATCAGCTGCATGCTTGATCTTATAGATCCACTTGGAAGTCACCACAGACTTCCCTTCTGGTCTCAGAACAATTTCCCACACATCATTCTTCGTGATGGACTGATACTCTTTTGTCATGGCATCTTGCCATACCTGCTGACCTGTTGCTTCACCATGACAAGAAGGCTCAGTATCAATGATGTGGCTCATGGCTGAAACATAGCTGGAAAATCTATGTGGTCTCTTGCTCTCTCGGAATGTACCTCAAGGAGCTGTATGTCCCTTTACCTCCTGTAGAGTCTGTCGAGCCTAGGCATGCCTTTTATGGCCTTCTGCAATGTCTCTAGGAATATCAACTGGAGCTATAGGATCAACTAGATCAACTGGATTAATAATTGTCTCCCTTTGAACTGCTGAAGGGGGAGAAGGTACTATCTCTTCCTTCTCAAATAGTTTGACTTCCTTTGAAGTTGGAAGGATAAACATTTGTCCTGGAGGAAATTGTGACATCATCCTTTTCCCATGTTGCTATCCTAGAGACATCCCATGTCTTCTCAGGTCCTCTACTGCCTCTACAGTACTTTGCTGGCCTCTCGTACTAGGATAATAACCAAGATGACCTCCCGTAGGGATAACAATCAAAATGGCCTCATGTACTAGGATAATAACCAACCAAGAAAATTTGGACTCTCGTACCAGGGATAATGGTCCAAGTTATGAGGGCTCCCATACCAGGGATAATACCCTTCATTATCAAAATGCAAACAACTACAGGGTAATGATGAAATCAAATAAGGAATGTAGTACAAAACTTACCTTAGTCTACAATCATGCGCAATCTTGCTTTTGGTCCTCCTGAGAAAGCTGAGATATGAAGAAGAATGCCTCATCTTTTGTGTCTTCATCTCTTTGAGGTGGTTCTGGATCAACATCAACAGTGGATGCAAATTGTCTTCCTTTCTTCCTGGTAGGACAATTTCTCGCAATGTGTCCATACTTGTCACATATGAAACATTGAATCCTTGAAATGTCTTTTCTATATTCATGACCTGAAGCTACTGAAGCTTTCTCGTCTTTGAATGCTTTGTTGAAACTTCTTCTATTTCTTCGTCCTTTCTTTGTATGAAAGGCAAGAACATGATTGTCATCATGAAGGGAGTCTTGCACTCCTCTGGCTATAAGTCTGGTTTCCTCCTGGGTGCAGTCTGTCCATAGACGATCAAATCTCGGTAGATCTGCTCTACCACCAATACTTTGAATAAATGTTTCCCAATGTCTTGGAAGATCATTGAGAGTGGTCAAGACGAGTTCTCTGTTTGATATGGTTTCTCCAATGGCACCCAACTAATCTCTGATCTCTGAAATCTTCATGAGGAAGGTAGCAACGGTGTCAATTTTTGTCATCTTGATATGTTGAAGCTGATTCTTCAATGTAAGAGCTTTGATTGTGTTGTTGCTCTCAAACATATTCTTCAATGCATCATACATCTCATAAGCTATCTTTAAGGTAGTAATACGAGGTGGTAGATGATCTCTTACTGAATAGATGATTATCTTCCTTGCTTTGACGTCATCTGTCTTCCAATCATCTTTCTCTTCATTGATAGTTGTTTCTGGTAGAGTCTTTCCTATCAAACTCAATAGGTCATCCTCTTCCAGGGTAATATGTAGTCTTGATTTCCAGGAACTGAAGTTGCTTGCTCCAACAAGCCTATCTTCCACCAAAGTTTTGTTCCTCATGGTTTGCTGATTCTTCCACAAACCCTAACGGCTAGGCTAGGCTAGCAACCTTAGGTTTTGTTGGACTTATGACTGCCAACAATAAGCCTTGAAAGTCAGAAGAACATTGGTGAGCTGCAAAAATCCTTCAATGAGCTGCAAAAACCCTAAAACCGAAATTCTGTAGAAAATTGCGGAAACCCTAGGGCCAAAAATAAAAAAATTCTCGGAATTGCAATCTGAGAGTCTCTGGAGGTGCACTGAAGGAGGCTGTACACTCCTATGCAAAAATTAGCCCCAACGCTCAAGTTGTTAAGTGCTGAAACTGGCAAAAAAAGGGGAGCCATTTTTGCAGTTGCAGCAAGGAGGTGACGGCTGGCTCTTTAATGGCTTGTGCAATGGTCTCTTCAGGAACTCTGCTCTGATACCATGTTGAATTTTAATGCTTACGTCATGCATATGTAGTTTATTTCATTTAGCATGTACTTGAACCATAAACAATGCAACAATACCATATACAAGTGCTGCAATAACCAAGATCACAAGAAGAATAACCATGCACAAGAACACAAGATGTATCTTGGGAAAAACCCTTCTCAATCAAGGGAAAAGCCCAACAATCCTTTGCTATATTCTCAAGAGAAGATCCCCCACACCATAGACCTTAGCACACAAGAGGGTGCTTACAAAACTTAGAAGCTAGCGCCCAAAAGAGGTGCGCACTTCAACCGTACAAGTGCTTGCTAGAATTCTGAGATGACAAATGAGAGTGTGTGATCCACAATGGGGATCCACTCTTATTTATACAGAACTGACACAACAAAAGGTGTGTCTATTGGCACAATAGGGCCGACCTCATTAATTCAATAATATAATTAATCATTACACAATATTAATTATCTTTCATATGGTGGGGCCGACTTGTACCCTTCACAACATAATTAGGGTTATAAGTAAATCTTACTCTTAGACAATATAGCAAGGATATCTCTCATCCTCTAGTGCTCAGCCACTAGGGACACGTCCACTTGTGCTCAGCCACAGGGACGTCACACTCAACAAATCACTCAATTGAGTCCACATGAGTACCATCTGGAGCACCATCTCAAGCCGACTCAACTAAGTCCATAGGAGTACAAGGCAAGAGACCATCTCAAGCCGACTCAACTCAGTTCAGAGGAGTACAAGGCAAGAGACCATCTCGAGTCATCTCAACTCAGTCCAAAGGAGTAGACAAGAGACCACATGTCATAACAACTCAGTTGAGAGTCTGACGCACACCCACCACATGGGCACACATCTTCTCAACTCAGTCGAGAGGAGAACGAGACACCCATCACATGGGCCATCTCACAGATCGACTCAACTCAGTCCAGAGGAGAACGACCTGGAGAATGTCACACGACGCTGCAATCATCAACATAAAACTTGCTTTGAGAATGCATTGGTGCCATTGAAGGCATCATGGGGTGTGGATGGTTGTTCCATTATGATGGATGGTTGGATGTGTTAGCACTGAAAGTTACACTTTGACTGTTGGAGTGCAAGCTCAGTACCCATAAATAGGTTTATGAGGTAAGTCTTAGAATGTGGTGTCAAATGGATAAAACTTAGTCGAACAATGTTAAAACACAGGAAATTCTAGATGAAATGCATCAACAAAAGAGGTCTTGTTTAACTTAGATCAGGGCTTTGAGGATTAATGTGGATAGAAGGAAGACTTTAGTGAGATAAGTGAAGTCTACCATTAGCATCAGGCTTTACCAATAGACAAAGGAAAGAAAAGCTTTAGATACAAGAGCTTCCTAAATCCAAGCTAAAAACTCTGAGAAAGTTATAACAACATCACAATCAAACCTTCATTGCAATACAACTACAAAACATCATTTGAATCATTCAATGACAGTAAAATTTCAGAGTGAGAGGGAAACAAGATGGCAAGAGAGAAAACTGACTTCCATTAAACAAAATTTCATCAAGTCTGATACATTAAACCAGAGTAGGCTTTGTTACATTAATATTACCAAAAGAGTCTTTACATCAACCATTCGAACCTACACAATGAGTTCTAATGCCTCTTTTATAGCCTAGATAGGGAATAACAGCGTACAATGCGATTTCCATCCTCTAGCATAGGATTCTCCCATCCAAAACTGAAGTAATTACACATGCACAAACAAACTACTACAAAAAAGGCTAATGTTGGCAACTATCCTAACACCTTAATATTGCATGATGAGGTGTCCTTTGAGCGCATTCCTCTTCTTGCCAGGTATCCTCCAGATTTTAACCGATCTCCAGACAGTAGTATCATGCTCTCCTAGCCATCTGGCCATCGTTGATCCTCTTGAAACCATCAAAATAGGATTTCGCAGCATATTTTGTAACGTTGACTGTATCAGCTAGTTCGTAGCGCTTGACTGTAGAAAGCAGTTCGCAGCGCTAAGCGCTCCGAACTTTCCTGTAGCTGCCAAATTAGTCTAGAAAAGCCCCAAAACACTTAAAAAGCCTTCTTCAGAGGTAGGGATGCCTGTAGAAATTTCATAATCTGGTGTATGAGTGAAAAACTCAGTCATAGGCATTATACTTCCCCAAAATCTTCAAAAATGCAAGGATAAGCACTTCCAAAACTGAGATTCTTTAAGACATTTCACTTCACTTCCTGAGTCTGGTACTTCTTCTGGTGGCAGCTTGGGCCAACACATTCAAATTCCTTTTGGCTAACTCTTCCTTGAAAGGCTGCAGCTCCATCTTTAACCCCTTGATCTGACCTTGGTAAGCTAAATTCTGTTTGTATAGGCTCTTAAGCTGCATGTGGAGAGGTCTAAATCTCTTAGCAATGAACTTGGCCTCTACAAGATTCTCACGATACATACCCATGAGATCTCTTAACTTCTTCTTTCCAACTAACTCTTCCCTTTTCAAATTAGCAATTTTAGCTCTGGCTTCTCTAAGCTGTTTGATCAGCTTTTTAAAAGTAGTGTTCTCTGGAGGGGTGGTTATGTCTATAACCTCAATGTGCTTTTCAACAGCCACAACTTTACCTTTTCTCTTGATGGGAGCTTCCACTAGATCCTCTTTTTCAATACTTTCTTTCAGCATTACCTGGTGAAAGGCCTCCTAGCTCTAGCTTCAACTGCAACAGATGGTGATGGGAAAAGTAATCTCCTTCCCTTTGTGCCTGTGGCTCTGGCTGATGGAATTTCTACTAATTCTAGAGTTGGTTGGGGTGAAACTTCCCTTTGTGGAGAGTGATAAAATCCTCCTTCTCCTTCTTGTTCATTTGTTGCTTCATCATTTTTCACAATGCCTTTGCTCTTCCTCTTCTTACTTGTCTCTGTATGTACAGTGCTATCAGCCTGAAGAGGGCTTTGCACCTTGGATTGTGGAGTAGGAGCAACATTCATTTGAAAGTGTGTTGAGGCAATGAACTGTTCCCAGTCAATGTTTTTCTTCTTTAACTCCTCCATCACAAGCATTTTGATCAGCCCTGAGTGAAAAACACTTGTGTCAACTGCCTTGGACTTAGCTTGGACTCTGTCAGCCATTTTTCCAATGCTTCTAAACAAATAGAAAGGGAGATTCATGAGATCTTTCCTTGTGAAGTGCAGCAAGAGTCTAATGTGGTACTGATAAATCATATTGAACCTGCCCCCACAGGTGAACCGTGAAATATCTTTGGATTACTCTTAGCATCTAATCAAATCCTTCAATCATGTGGCTCCTGGGCACTCCCTTTGATAGATTATCTCCCTGACATTCTGGTTTAAGGAATTCTTTGGAGAAGGTTGCATTTAGGTTCATGGCCTTAAACCATCTTTCACCGGTATTTGGTATTTCAGTTGTTGTTGCTATGGTTGCTTCAGATACTTCAAGTTCAAGTGTCCCCACTTTAGTTTTGGTTCCATCAAAATTCAAAGCAAATTCTCTAGCCACCTCAGGGTGCCCCCTCTGCATCTTCTGACAGAAATTAAAACATCCCACTCTTTGGAAGACTTCCTTGATCAGGGGTTCAACAACAAATAACTGCATGTCATAGGACTCAGTCCTCACAATGCCCCCTCCCTTGTGAGCCTTCTTTTGCTGAGGAGTATCCATTGATGTCATAGGAAGAAAACTTAACCACCAATTGAGTGATGCAAGAGGCAAACAGAAAGACAGAGAACTTAGGGTTTGGATGGATAATCTCTTTCAAAGCTGGTTTTTGTCTAAGGTTTTAGTGTTCTTCAGACTATTTAACTTCCAGGTTTAAGAAAGGACGGCTGATAGTTAAGGAGATGAATGAAGACTACACAGGAAAGAATGAAGATACAAGGAGACATCTTGCTATAAAAAGATTCTGTCTAAAACCTCTCTATTATCTTGCAAAACTCATTATAACTTTATCAACAAAATTCTTTTCAATTTCAAAAGATAGTCCTGAATCTAAAAATGGAGGTCTTGATGAAGACTAGCTGGTAAAAGGTCCAAGACAAGTGATCAACAGTGCCAGGTCACTGCACAGAGTTCGCAGCGCCAGAACGGGGGATTCGCAACAGAGTTCGTAGCATAAGCAACAAAGGCCAAATATGGGATAGGCAAGGTGGCATGACAACAAGGTTTGTTTGAGCTTTGGTAAAAAGAGGCTGAGAGCTTTGCAATTGGCTGAGAATCGTGATAACAGGGGTAAGTAGGATAGTTGGCAGCGCGGATCACTAGTTCGCAGCGCCTAGGAGAAGAAATGATAAACACGGCCTTTACTGTCCTTCAAAAGAGATAAAAATGCTCATGGAATACCTGGAGGCTGAGACTTGAAAATTGATATGCTTGAGCCTAAACAAATACGTCTGCAAATGGTCTAACCTCCAACTCCCTTTCGCCAGCCAGTTCGCAGCCATTTCTGTAGCGCCTATCTGAAAGCACCAGTGTTTGCAGCGCTGAGCTAGAAGTAATTTTGAAAACTTGGAAAAACAGTTAAAAAACTTTAATGGCGAAATCCCAGGCTACTTTTTTAAAAGAACATATGTGCTGAAATCAAGGAGATCAGCTGACAAGGCTCATGAGTGCAATTATGGTGATGAAAGCATACTGTACTAGGAAATGCGCTGTGGGCTGTCTGATGAGATGGCAGCGCACAAAAAGAGCATGATTTGACTCTCTAACGGGTAAAGGGATGAAGTGGAGGGTTTTAGTACATTGTGGAAGTGATGACATGTCATGGTGGTGGTGGCATAAGGATGCTAAAGGTAATGGCTTGTCTAATCTTATCATAAAGATGAAGATATAATCCAAGGGTAATAGGCCAACATCAACACAAATTTTATTTGTGCTAAAACCCAAAATGACTATAAGGAAAAGGATAAAATTAAAAATTAAACAACACTAGTGATAAAAATCAAACACCTAAAGGCTGAATTGACCCAATCAATTCCATGTGATAACAGGATGGATTGCCAAAGTCGTCCATTGTTGAACATTATTATATCTTTCATTCTCAGTTTCTTTTTTAAAGGCAATTGATTGTTTTGGTCAAGACAAGAACAAATTCTTCTTAAAAGACCAATTATGCGAGACCATTGCATAGGTGGGGCAATCAAATGTTGTCCAATTTATCATAGATCCAACCCTTGTTTGCAAAGCAGCAGGGTTGATGGTCCAAAAATAACATAATTGTATTTTTGGAACACCATGTGTAGTACATTCGTGAATGATGCAGTGAAAGACATTGGAAAAATTGATTGGAGTGCCAAACTGACTGAAAATGGGCAGAAAATTTAGATGTCCATATATAACCACCACCAATCACAAAGCCATACACCAGAGATTTGCCAAAGTTGAGGTGCCTAAACCAGTTGATACTAGATTTACCACATGCTACATTCTTCTTCAGTGACATTGGAGGTGAAGGGAGCTTTATCTCTAAGTTGCACTGAAATTGATACATAGATGGGAGGAGACAGATACAACAAATTTTCAGAAACAAATTCAGAATTACTAGGCATTTCTCATCATTGATTGTGCTTTTTAAATAATGTGTTTTGACTATACTTATTAGGATTGCTCTCAAACATGCAAATATGGCACATGCATTTGTACTTTTGGGAATGGATATGTTTTCTTATCAGTTTTTGGGCTGAAACATGGTCTTTTTTGGGTGGATATGTTTCTTAAATTCTAGAACATTAATAAAATGTGCTTGAAACGACCCTGCAACCTTGAAACTTTGTTTCCAGAATTTGATGCAGCCCTCAAACATTTCAGGATATATCCCCCACACATCCCCTTTGTTTCAGTTTTTGAAGTGTTGAATGGCATTTCAAGCACCATTGGCATACATTTTCAGTAGCTTATCTTTATCTTCCACAGTTATCAGTGATGTGGGAATCATGGAGGCAATATTGAAATATTCATCAAACACAACGGTTGAGGTGAGGCATATTGTTTTGGATGACATTTTTGGGTTGATTGTTGAATTTGTTGAACCCATATGTGATATGCTTCATGTAGATACAGATAGCCCATGTTTAGGTGAGATTTATGAAAACTTTGTCTTTTTGTGTGAGAGAATTAAATCCATCATGGATAAGAGAGATCCTACCTTATACCCACAGTTGGAAAAGTTTTGACATGAGCGGTGGAATAAATTGAATACACCTCTTCATATGGCAAAATATGTGTTGAATTTTTATGCTTGTTCAATTTTGTTGAATTTCTTTAACATTTACATTAGCATAAGCATCATCAAGCATAAACCATAACCATAAACTGCATCATATATATATCCAAGATCACAAGAAGATAACCATGCACAAGATACACAAGATATATCCTGGGAAACTCTTCTACCCAAGGGAGAAAAACCCAGCAGCAACCTTTCACTAGATAATAATTTGTCCAAGGCAAAATACCATAACCAAAGAAGACGTGCGCTAGAAATCCAAGAAGCTAGCGCTACACAAGAGAGAGAATGGTCCAAGTGATATGACCAAAATAAGAGATATCTCTCTCTCTATATACAAGTCCAATGTGAACTTGTCCTGTCCAAAAGGTGTCTCTTCATCAAGGGTTGACTTTAGCTGTTTAGGTCTTCTACACAAGACGTTGGGCTTCTTCTTTTCTCTGAGCATCATAGTGAAAGGCTGCATCAATATGTCACACATGGCTGCACCCAGTGTGGACGTCCTCATCTCTTCTAGGGGCTACGACCCACTAGAACAAGTCTTCATCATCGTCAAGGGCTGCTCCCACATGACGTGTCCACTTGGTGAACTCCCAAGTGACATATCCACATGGTATGCTCCCATGGGACGTTGGGTGCCACTACTCTGACAAGTGTCATGCTCAACTCCGTCTCAGAGGAGCATTCTCCAAGTCGACCCAGCCCGATACAGGGAGAAGATCAGGGGTGTCCCCACAGATCGACCCAACCCATCCACCTGGGGAGAAGACTCATCTTAGGTCGACCCAACCCAACACAACTGAGGAGAAGACCCGTCTCAGGTCGACCCAACTCAGTCCATTGGGGAGAAGGCACAGGTCGACCCAACCCACTGCTTTGGGGAGAAGACTTGAAGAATGTCTCACGAAGCTGCAATCATCAATAATATGCCCATACTTGAAAATGGTATCATATTGAGAAAACAGAGAAGAGGCTGCCTTCCCAAGATAGAGAGGTAGTGAAATGATTCTTGACTATAGTAAAGATGTTTTTTGGTTCTACAAAGGAGGCGTCACACTTGTATTCAATATGCCCAATTTTCATGTGGGTGAGGTGTGTTTGCTTCCCTAGAAGCTTTTGTTGGTGGACATAGAAACAAGGATCTAGTGAATTGGTGGTGGCTTCATGGTACATAGGCCCTAGAGTTATAGACATTTGCGATATGGTTACTCTCAGAGGTAGCCAGTTCCTTGTCTTTTGAGAGGAAATGGAGCATTTATTCTTTCATCCATTCAGTGGAGAGGAATCGATTAGGATCAAAGAATGTGGAGAAAGTCTATATTCATAGTACACTATCTTATTACTTTGAAAGATGAGGGCATAAGGAGGGTCCTTCCACGAAATGGGACCAATACACCAATGATGCTACATGTTGGACGAGGAACTGAATCAGATGGCCTTCTTAAGTTACCTCTAGTTACAATCTCAACAGATGAGCCAGGTCTTGAGAGAGATGATTACTTGGAGATCTTGTTGATGATTACATAGAGATCATGTTGAGGATCTACAAGATGATGATGATGCAGTAGATGTAGAAACTTGTTTAAGTATATTTTGTATTTGTAAATTTTCATTTTTGGTTGATTTAGTGATTAGCTAATGCCAAATGCCATTGAGCAATTTTTGAATGTACTTGATTAAACGTTTTGAATTGTGATGGATGAATTTCAAGTTTTCTATGATCATTGTCAATTGATGAATTTGAATCATGATTTAAATTTAATGTTGATTGTTATGTGTTACAACTCTTGAATGTAACATTAGTGATTGAATCATATTATGTTATGTTTCAAGTTCTTCTGTTTAACATAAATGCCAGTTCTGTTTTCATATTTTTCATATATAAATATTTTTATATGTGAAGTTACCTGATGCCCCACTGCACCCTCTTTCAAAACATGGCGTCCCCATGCTTGTCCCTGTATCCTGGCAACTTATTTTTGAACAAGCATAATAGGATTTGTTAGTGTTTGTAGCTCGGACAGATATTTCTGCAAGGGTGTCTACTTGTGGAAATCATCATTAAAGTTATCCTATGCTTTTTCTCTAGTTCACTTTATTAATTAATTAATAAAGTGAACGTCTTTTATTAAAATGACTTTTAATTAATAAAGTGACTAAGTTGGGTCACTTCGTAATTTAATTAAAAGAGAGCCATTGATCTCACGGTTATATCTTGACCGTTGAGATTAGGATTTGGCTCAAGTCAATGTTTAAAAGACAGAGAAGGCAAAGGATAAAGACACACAGAGAGAGCATTTATTCACAAGTCACGTGGGTAAGTGAGAAAAATCAAAGTTATGATTTTCAGCCATTGGCGAGGAGAAAACAGGGCAGCAGCATACAAACCAAGGACAGCAGAACAGCTGCACACAGTCTGTACAGCCATGCAGATCTGTACAGTCGTACGGATCCATGCAGTAGATCTGTACAGTCCATATGGATCCATACGGACAGCCTCAGTGATCAGAAAGCACACAGATCGAGGTGCTGTAATTTTCAGGTTTGCAGGGTGTTTGTGGTTTTCCTTCTCAGAGCCATTTTCCTGAGTACGGGAGCTCTCGTAAGTTCTGAAGATATTTTGAATGAAGAACTGATTTAGAAGAGCAGAAATATTTATGTACCTTGTGATTGCTTTTCTAGTTTCCGCTGCAAGAAAGAGTTAATAATTCCAGTAAAGCAATCTAGATCTGATCTGTTTGCTTAGATAGCTGGTTTTAGAGTAATTAACAGGATTTACAAGAACACCTAATGGGAACTTTAATGAACTTATTCTGTATGAAACTTGTCAAGATGGCTTATACTGAAGCTATAGACAAGTTTGGAAATGACTATCTAGATAATTATTCCATTTGGAAGAATATACTTCTTGTAAAGTGAGATGAATTTTTTTTTGGTCTAACTAGATTGAGTAGTTGTCTCCTGGAAGCATATGGAAGAATGAGTCAACAGAAGCCCATATGAAAGATACGTGAATAACAAGTTTGAAGTTACCCAGGTTTCACTTTAAACACGGGAAGGGCTAAATATAATATGGTTACCTAAGAACCGAATTCCTTCAGGAAACTACTACTATCAAAATGGTTCAGGCAAATGTAATGATAAAGCAACAATGAGATCCTCACTGAGACTTTTGCTATGAAAGATAGAATGACATAAAAGCAAGAAATTAATCCTACGTGAGGGCTTGGTATTCAATGTTCATAAATATTAACAGTCAGTCATGTCACATGGAAGCAACAACTCTCAACCTTTCAGAATCATGGCAAACGGTCATCAAACACATATGGGTATCTAGTTTTTATGGTTTACATTAATTTAAAATGTTTGTAGCTATCTCTATCATAATGAATGCATACCAAGTGGTAAGAGGTGAAGTTAGGTTCTTACAATCTTGGGAGAATCTTCTTAATTAACCCTAAAGACAACTGTGTTCCACTTTTACTTGATTAGGCAGAAATTGTCTCCCACCATAAACATCAAAAGTTAGCTTGATAATGCAAAATGGAGGGATTCCAAAATTGTCCAATTCCTTGCCTGAACCACATTACTTATTAAAACAATCACCAGCTAGATGGATTGGGTTACTGTTCACCTTCAATTAAAGAGTAAAAGATAGAAAGTTAATTATGTCCTCTATAAATTTGAAAGATTCTCTTTGTAGAACTCTTCTATTTGTTACTGCAAACCATCATCTTCCTACATCCATATATACAGTATACATGCATCAAACATGAATTGTGTCTTGAAGATGCACCCTGTACTATAGCTAGTTGTTGATATTTCTGAAACAAATGTATGTGACGTGTTGAAAAGCCTAATTTTCTTTTGAATTTTGAACTCACCTGTGAATAGGAAGGTTTTGGTTGGGTAGATGAAGCACAGAGGAAATTATCTTATGTTATAAGTAGTGCATATCTTGAACAATCATATTTGCAATGCTTCTAACATCATCTTTTTTTGTTTGTTTGTGTTCAACCTTGTTACAGGCTTTAAGACATGCATATATCCTTGTGGAACATTTTCAAATATTGCTGCAGTGGCCTCAAATGGAAAAATTTGTAAGTTTATCATCATAACTTTGCAATATAGTACATTGATTTTTTCTTCATACAAAGGCAAATAGTGTGGTTATTTTGCTTCATTATATACAACCATGTTGTTTTCAATAACTACAACCCTGCTAAAATGGATTCTAATGTTTTTCAATTGTATTACTAGGTATGGTTAAGGCCGACCTAGTCAAACTTGATGTGTAAGCTCAATAACACTCTTGGGGTGCATGCCCATAAGTTATAACCCCCCCTTGAAGGGACACCTCACTTGAGTTGTGTATAAATATGCAACTCAAGCTCTCATTTGAGTCGTCTCATCTTGTGATCTTCTTGAACTGAAATACAAAGTGTTATAAGCTTAAGGGCAATTAATTTTATTGTTCTCTCTTGTGATTGTCATTTTTCTCTTAGGTGCACTTGCATATTTATGTTTTTTAGCACTTGTAGTTGGGTTTTGCACTCTCGCTAGCGCATTAGACCTATCTCTCTCAAGTGCACTTGTGAGGAGGCTATTTCAGAATTTGGGTGAGATTTGGTTCCATTGATTCTTTTGTTGACCCTTGTAATCTCAAGTTTCAACATGGTGTTGGAGTTGGTGTGAACCTTACTTGCGAAGATTCAAACCTAGTGGCTGCAACTCAATCACAAACTTGAATATCTCCAGAGTGATAACTTCAAATTGGCAAGGCACATAGATTAAGATTAGGAAAGTTACATCATGAGAGGAAGTCTGTCACAAGTTACTCATTTAGCATTGGATTAAGATTTATTATGTGGCTTATTGTTGCATTGCCCTCCACACAAGCATAATACAAGGCAACGACTGTTGAAGCAATAGCATAAGCTAATATGTGAAGCAATATGGCTCAGGAGGATTCTTTGTGATGTGAACATTCAAGAAGCTCAAGCCAAACTCTTCTACCATGACAAATTGTGTAATTTGGTTCACAAAGAATCCACTCTTTCATAAGAGGACCAAGGACGTTGAGATCTACCCCCACATCATCAAGGAGCAGGTGTGAAACAAAGAAATTGAAGTTATGCACTGTAAAACTGAGGATGGACATACAAACATCTTTACGACACCTTGGAGCAGGAAGAACTCTTAGAAGCTTAGGGAGATATTTGGTGTAAATGAAAATAAAATGGTCATTAAGTGGGTGTTAAAGACGGAACACCAATTTTTGCTAGGTTCCCTGCCCTACTAAACTTAGAAGTAGGCATAATGTTATAAGGTAGTCTCAACTTTAAAAAAGGCAAACCAATTTTGGATTGGACTATTTTTTTCATGAGGATAATTCTTATCCTCAACTATCCAGTTTTGGAACAAATTTGGTATCATAAACATATATTCAGGTGCAATATAATTAATATGAAATTTATCTTTATTTTTTCATGTGTGGTTGCCTTGGAAAAATATTTATGGAAGGATACATTTCATCACTTCTTTTCTTTTTGTCTACTTCATTGGACACAACCTGTAGCAAGCGTACTTATTGTAGAACCTCTATTGTGATCCATATTATTAGAAAGTATATTAGAGATGACTATGGGGCTTAAATGGATATGCTTAGTGATAGATTTTTTTTTTTTTTTTTAATTTTTGCATTGAGGGAGCGGGGAAAGCTGAGCAACGAGCATATTCACACTGCAGCCAATCAACCAATGTATTAGTAGGAGGCACCACTCTCTTGTCATCACCACACAGAGAGAGAAAGAAAGTTAATAATCAATACCACATAGCCAATGACATGATAGATCTTGTAACCTGATCTTTACATAATTACTTAAAATCAATAGGAAATATTTCATGAACTATAAGATTACCCAAGCCAACTGGATTCTTTCTACAAAGTGTAGGATATGGAAAAATCATGGGACCTATGGAAATTTTTAGGAAGGCCCAGAATTTCTAGCAATCCTTTCCAAATGCTAAGGGAAAATTTGAGATGAAATCCAAACCAAAATCTGAACCTTGATACAGACACGGAACAAGATTTTTTGGTGACCGCAAGATGTCTTGATTGTTGTGCAATACCTTATCAAAATCTGGAATGGATAAACTTGATGATATAGATCAGCTCAAAAACTAATCCATCGACAGAAGTAGTCCATAGATGGAAATTAAGCTATTAATTTTAAGACCCCTAGAAGATTTACAGGACGAGCTGCTAGTTTTTGGGCACTGGATATTCATCCCTAGTGGGAACTTTTCTCATAATATATCCTACATGTTCTTATTAGCCTTTAATCTCTAGTGGGAACTTCTTTGTGCACAAAAAATTACATAATGTTGCAATCATTTATTATTATGCATTAGAATGTGGTGCTTGTGTCAGTGTTACGCTGCAAATATTTTGTTTGAGGAGTTGCTATCATTTCCAGAGTTATATGCATACCTATCCAGCGAAACATTTTTATTTTACTATGATTTTGATATCCTTGGCTTTGCCATTCTTTTTCAGCTCCAGAGCAAGCTTGCAATGATCTGATGACATATTCACTTGTATTTGGTTGCTGCTGCTATACCTGCTGTATGCGCCGAAAGCTTCGAAAATTGTTGAACATTGCGGTAATCTTTTTTCTCTCAAATCTACATTTTATTGATAACGAACTTCTTATTTATGGATTGCGAAATTCTGCCACTTCTGGAAGCTCGTGGAGATGGAATCGTTAGCCTCTTGAAAGCTAGATTTACTGAAATGTAAAGATATCCTTATTTCGATAACCCTAATGTTGAACTGCCTCTACTCCAACACATTATGAAAGCAGTATTTGCATAGTCTTTTTTTAATGAATGTTTATTTAGTAGATATGAAATCCTCTGCTCTGATTTCTATAATACTGTGTTTCTGCAGGGAGGCATGTGTGACGACTTCTTAACACACATGACATGCTGTTGCTGCGCGCTTGTCCAAGAATGGCGTGAAATTGAATGCCGAGGGCTGGATGGTAAGTTGCAAATCCTACCTGTAATTCATGGTCTAATGCATGTTATGAAATTACACTTCTCTCTGAGAAATTAGAGACCATCCCATGTGACGACTGGTCAATTTTACAGATTCACACATGAAAAAAATGAGCCCACCACCTTCTCAACAAATGGAATCTTGAAAGTGCTTATCCGAGAAAGACTGATGTGAATATCACCCTTGGCTGATCCATTAGCATCGCTACAGTCCCCAAGAACGTTAGAATTGCATGTTTTCGAGCAAAGCTTCTTTGGATGATCCAGTGTTCCAAAACAGATTTAAAGAACAGAAATTTGAGATGCCTAGTTCAAGGTGGACTAAATCTTGTTCTAGCAGGTTCTGCAGCAGTACACAACAATGTGCCAAAAAATGAAATCATCCAAAGCTGAGCAGTAAATAGGAATTTGTTGTAATTTATACCGTTATTATTTGTTCTTTCTGTAAGGGATGGGTACAGGGACAGGGACAGGGACTGGGGAGAGTGTGTGTATTTGATTTTATTGTATGAGACATACATGTTTTACCAGGACAGTTTTGGCTAGGGGATAGGTCATCACAGGGCAATTTATAGCTTCATGGACATGGTAGTTATATTTGATTTAGTTTTCCTTTTATGTACAGAGATGTCTTGTAGGCCTCGGGGAAAAAGGACATCTGTATACATAATATGATCAAATTTGCAATTAATTTTTGGTTGGACTGATTTTATTGCATGCATATACAAAGATTGAAATTACAATGCTCTCCATGGAAATGCAACTTGTTCAGCAGAGCAATTAAGAATTGGTTAATTAGCACTTGATGAAGAATGCCGAATTGCAGCGTGAATTAAGGATGTTGCCCCTAGGTTAATTATCAGTGGCAATGGCCTTACGTCTGTTATTGTTTTTCCCTCAGTTTTGACAGTTTGTTCAAGACTGGACTAATTAAGACAGAACTTTAGTATGGCAGTATTGTTTGATATATTGTAATTTGTTAACGCATAGAGAAAACTTATATGATTTACATTCTTGCCATGCGTTTCTTTTCGAGTATATTTGCACTGGCTATCTTGTGTTGAACAATATCATATTATTTTGTTTTATATTCAGCTTGTGTTTAGAAACTGAGTTTTTATATACAGCAATCAAATGTATATGTAGAACTAGCTTAATTTTCAAGATAGTTATCTTGTAAGTAGCAGTTTTCGGGCAAATCATACCCAAAATTAACCCAACGCACAAGTGGTTTTCAAACAATTTCTCCCCATTGCACTAGTGGTTTCCAAACAAATTCCCCTTTCACTTAATTTAACTAACTATAAATTAGAAAGAGAAAGAAATGGATTGAGAGATTTTATTTAAAAACAAATTAGACTGAAAAATAAATAGATAAAGAAATTTTATCTGGAAAAGTGAAAATGTTAGATAATTTAAATGATGGATACTGCAATGATTTAATATATATTTTTTAAATTCTTTTTCTTAAAAGGTGGAAAAATTTATCCTAAATTAATTGACAGTGAGGATCATTATTAATTAATGGCAATGCAAGTTGATTTCTTGCTCTTATTTAAATAAAGCTATATTATTTAAAATTAATAATCTTTTTTTTTTTTAATTCTTTTTCTAAAGAGGTGGTAAAATTTATCCTAAATTAATTGAGAGTGAGGATCATTATTAATTAACTTGCAATGCAAGTTGATTTATTGCTCTTATTTAAATAAAGCTATATTATTTAAAATGATAAATAAAACTATATATTTAAAATGTTTCACCAGTGCGTGTGGTGCTTTATAAAAGTTAGGTTTTTCACTTTGTCAAAATATCTCTGGGTTTTGGGCTAAATTATTTGACTACTATAATATATTTAATTATTATTATTTTATTTAATATATATGATATAATATTTAGGTTTTCGATGTGGCTCCTTTGCTCCACGGATGCAACTAGGGTTTATCCTTAGCCGCCTTCTCTTCTACAACTCAGTCTCATTAGGGTTTATACCTAGCCGCCTTCTCTTCTACAACTCAGTCTCATGTCCGTTGTTGTCTCTCCCATCATGGTGGTGTCGGCCTCCAGTCCTCATAGCAGAGTTGTCTCCAGTTCTCATAGCGGTGCTACTAAACCATGTGTGCCTTATCTTCCAGTCATGTGGGCAACTCCTTTATTTCATTGAGTGAGGTTGTTAAATATTAGACCTCTGCTTGTTCTCCCCCCTCTGCTCCTTTTTTCAGTTCAAGAAGTCCCAACGATTTCTCTTCTCATGGGTCAGGGAGCTGAAGACGAAGGAGATTATTTTTGGGCAAATGTTTTAATCTGCGGATTCAATGGTTTTTGGCCACGGTTGGTGGATCTCATCCCTCTAGAAACCTTTGATTAAGGAAGATTTGTTCATTCACCCATGTCCGAAGGGTTTCTTCATCGACAAGTTCGATCTTACAAAAAATAGGGATCTGATTCTCGACTCTTGCCCTTGGTTTTGGGTTTCATCATCGACGAGTTCGATCTTACAGAAAATAGGGATCTGATTCTTGACTCTTGCCCTTGGTTTTGGGGAAACTCAGGTTTGTGTATGATGCCGTTTGTGTATGATGCCTTGGACTCCTTGTTTCAATCCTACGATTGTTGTTCTCCTATGGGTCAGACTTTTGAATCTGCGCTTGCATTAGGGAAGTATTATTTTGCAAGTAAAGACACTGAAATTCACAGCATAACCTCATATGTCAGAATTTGTGGAAATTGACTTTAGTAAGGGGTTTCTAGGAGAAATTATTTTGACCTGCAAAAATTACCCCTGGACCCAAAAACAGGGCTATGAAAGAATTTTCCTGCGATGTAGGGCTTGTTTTGAAACACGAGACATAACAACTCAATGCACTAAGGGAAACAAGAAAACTGGGAAGCACCTACATAAATCAACCTAGTGGGATGGATCCATTGAGGATCACTGACTAATTTTAAAATCCAATCGAAAATCTTCTCTAGACCCAGATTCTTCCAGTGGTGACTCTTCCACCTCTGAAAGCTATTGGATCAACATTAGGGAAGTATTATTTTGCAAGGAAAGAAACTGAAATTCACAGCATAATCTTGTATGCCATAATTTGTATGGAAATGGACTTTAGTAAAGGGTTTCCAACATAAATTATTTTGACCTGCAAAAACTACTCCTGGACCCAAAAACTGGACTATGAAAGAATTTCCCTGCAATGTAGGGCTTGTTCTTGTTTTGAAACAAGGCACATAACTGCTCAATGCACTAAGGGAAACAAGAATGCTGGGAAGCACCAACATAAATCAACCTAGTGGGATGACTCCAATGAAAATCACCAACTAATTTTAAAATCCAGTCGAAAATCTTCTCTAGACCCAGATTCGTCCAGTCGTGACTCTTCCACGTCTGAAGATTCGATGCCCCTTTCCAAAGGTGAGTTTGTTGGTCAGACTCCTTTGAATCATTCAGATCCTAACCCCCAATCAAAGAATAAGGTTTCAGATATTCTTGATCTGGGAATAAAAAACAAGGTTCTCCCCAACTCCCATCCTATAGTAAGTTGGGTAGATGAGGTTGATAAAGATGAAGCAACAAAGAAAACAAGTCCTCCAAATCAGGAAGTTTGGTGATGGCTAGATCAACGACGACATCACCCTCTGTGAAAGAAGTTTGGACGATAGTCAGGGATAAGAAAAAGACTACATCAATACCGCAACCAATGGTGACAAGAAGTCGATCCCAAAATCAAACATGATCATGTATTGTTTTTGTTGATTATTAAGCAATATAGGCCAGTAAATTTGGATAGATAAACCCTAGTATTAGACTTTGGATATTTCTGCTATGCGCTACTTTCTGGCAAAACCGTTAATACTTTTATAAATACAATATTAATTGTTTCTATTAAAAAAATATGATATTTTGATCTCATTTACTTATTCCTGTTAAATTTTCATTTTTTTTTTAATCCATATTTCCTTTAAAAGTTTCTAAAAATTTCAATTTTCATTTCTTCCAAATTAATTCCAAAATTTTATAAATTAATTTGAAAATTAAAAAAAAAAAAATTCCAAAATTTTATAAATTAATTTGAAAATTTGAAATTTTTTTTTACACTAAATTCTCTTTACCCCTCAAAATTACTCATTTGAAATATTTTTAGTATTTACTATATTGTCTTTGTCAATTCTCCCTAATTCCTCCTTATTTATCCCTTAAAATGACTCGTTTGGAATATTTTTAGTATTTACTATATTATCTTTGTCAATTCTCCCTAATTCCTCCTTATGGATCATTTATTATAAAAAAATGATTTTGCTTGCGTTATTATTGATTTAGCCATTTGTGCAGTGTCTTTGTGGTTAATTTAATCTTCTTAATATTTTTTTAATTATCAATATCATTATTATTAATTATTATTTTATTTTTAATATATCAAATTTTTTATTTTCAAATTATTATTAATTCTTTTAATTTTAATTTTTTTAATTTTTATTTAAATTTTTTACAATCATTTTATTATTAATTTTTTAATAGTTATTTATTAGATTATTAAAACTTTTTTTAAGTATTGATTGTTTCATTTTATTCAATTAATACACTTTATTCTTTAAATAATTAATATCAACATTTTTCTATTATCATTATAATTTTATTTGTCTTTAATAATAAGTGGAATATCCATTCTAAAGATCTAATATTTTATAAACTTTCACATAATTTATTTCCAAAAAACTTCCATAAAATAAATGATAATTATTGTAATATATTTAATTATTATTATTTTATTAAATAAGAATTATAAAATCTTAAAAATATTTTAAAAAAATAACAATATTATTTTATTTGTAAAGTATTATATACTAATAAGTATAGTGATATAATTTATTTAATAAGTATTATATAGTGTTTAAATTTTTAAGATAATGATGATATTATTATTTTGTTTAATAATTAGTAGAAAGTGTTAAAATCTTTTAGGATAGTGATATTATTTTATTGGTAAGTATTATAAAGCATTTTAAGATAGGGATAATAATTTTTTATTTATTTAAGAAGTATTACACAATGTTTTTAAGATAATGATAATATTATTTTATTGAAATATTATGTAGTCTTAAAATGTTTTTAGGAAAGTAATAATATTATTTTATTTATAAGTATTGAAAATTTTGTAAAATAATATTTTTTTAATAAATATTTTTGAAATCAATATCATGTATGATAAATGCTAATTATGATAATGGTGATGAGGATGATTAATGTTCATTGAGACCGAATTAAAAGTGTAAGAGATTATTTACAATTTTTTAGGTTTCTGTTTATGTGCTCGAAAATAGTTTTGTTGAGTTAAAAGATTAGGAAGGTTGGTAGTGTGGCAAATATTTTGAAATTGAGATTTGATTTGAGTATAAGGATGGACAATCTTCATCTGTCCTATAGTTTTTCAATTGGTTGTGCCGGGAATGCCATTGCCTTCGTGTATCCATCCTCGAGGCAGTGCGAAGGTGGCTGATTCCACTGGCCGAGGCTATTGATTCTCATCATAGGGCGCTCGACTGTACTGGTCTTGCCTTGAGATTTACAGACCTCTCCTGCGTTGGCTGTATCGCTTCCAAACATATTGTTCTTTCTTTTTTCGCCTGGCAGCTACAAGCACAGTATTATACATGACTTGTCCTGTAATTGGCTCTCGTTGTATTACAGCTATGTCTGGTTACAGAGCTATTGTAAATGATTTTATACCTTATATAAAATTGAGTAATTTCTCTTGGGAAAAAAAAAAAGGATGGACAATCTAAGAGAAAGTGCTTTTCATCTTCAACCCTATTAGTGTCACAAAGGCGACACACTTTTGTTGATTTTTCTATATGAGATGATATTGTATATTCGATATATTATTATAATGATGAGTGTTCCATATATAAAGAACATATGGTGACCATCCATGAAAGGATGCACCCCTTGGATAATCAATAACTATTTATTATATATATTATTTAATAATCAATAATTATATTATTAATTATTAATCTAGGAGAATGTCTTCTTGATGTTGTCCAAGCATCTCAACGAGAGAGACATTTTGCATCATGCAAAGCTTGTCTCTGAAGTATACAAACTTCGCCCTGGACTCATGACACCTATCTATCAGTCATTGGAGATGTCTCTCTCCCACCTGAATCGAGGGGAAAATCTCCCTGTGACTCTCCCTTTGAGCCAACTGACCCTTTCTGAGATCAGGCTCACTCTGGGTTCGCTTGTAATAACATCTAGAATCTAGAATCTTTATCATTCCTAGTTAAATCAACATGACTAAGGAGAAAGACTACACCTAGGCCATTCACCATAGGTACACCCTTATGAGTGAGTGTCAACCCGATGCTATTTGACACATGGAAAGCACCTCAACCACCTCGAGTCCATATCATTCCTTGTCATGATCAAGGAAGGACTACGCCTGGGCCCATTTACCACAAATACACCCTTGTGATAAATGTATCCTATCTCCCTTGGTCTGTAGTCCAATCTAGGAGAAGGTCCGCCCAATGCTTATTCGGGGCATTGTAGCAAAAGGTCTGTGACACATGGCACTCCCATGTGGACTTCTAGAGGCTACTCCCTCTAGAAACACTAGGGTCAACTACCCATAGTGTGTGATGTCAAGGTCAACTCCCTTGACGTGTCCTCATGTGATATCCACAAGGGACGTGTCCTCATGTGCCCTCCACAAGGGACATTGGGCTATAAGCCCAAACCCACTTATCCCTCTCGGATAAGTGTCCTCACAGATCAACTCAACTAAGTCACAGAGGAGTACGATCTGGGCTTCTAGAGGCTACTCCCTCTGGAAACACTAGGGTCAACTCCCCATAGTGTGTGACGTCAAGGTCAAATCCCTTGACATGTCCTCATGTGCTCTCCACAAGGGACGTTGGGCTATAATCCCAAACCCACTTATCCCTCTCGAATAAGTGTCCTCACAGATCAACTCAACTCAGTCACAGAGGAGTACGATCTAGAGAATGTCTCAGGAAGCTGCAAGCATTAACACTCCCTCTCAGCGAGGGAGGCATTCTCTGCCACACCAAATCTATCATGGAAGTACTCGAACTTCATCCTGGTAAGGGGTTTAGAAATAACATCAACAACCTGCTCATCTGTAGGAAGGTACTGCACCGATACTTCCTTCCTCTGTGCCGTGTCTCATATGTAATAGTACTTGATCTCAATGTGTTTCGATTTGTCATGAAACACTGGATTCTCTGAGAGCTTCACACAACTTTGGTTATCACAATGAATAATGGTGGAATCCATCACATGTCCAAATAAATCCACAAGGAGATTGCGAAGCCACATTGCTTCGTGGACTGCCACACTCAATGCAATGTACTCTGCTTTTGCGGTGCTCAAATCCACAGAAGTCTGTTTCCTGCTACACCAGGAAACCATGGCAGATCCCAAAGTGAAGCAACACCTGGAGGTGCTCTTCCTGTCCACTGTCCTCCCTACCCAATCAGAGTCAGTATATCCCTGAAATCTCATGTCAATATTGGTAGTATATCTCAGACCATGTCCAACTGTGCCTCATAGGTATCTCAACACATGATTCACAACAATCTAGTGTGTCTGTCTTGACTGACTCATAAACTGGCTAAGTGCACTCACTACATAGAAAATATATGGTCTAGTGTTAACCAGATACATCAATGATCCAATCAGATGTCTGTATAAGGTCGGATCAATCTCGTTGGAATCGGAAGAAGATACACTTAGTTTCTTCATATTCATCACCATTGGTGTAGCCATGGGCTTATAGTTCAACATCCCAAACTTCTTCAATCTCTCAATTATGTACTTCCCCTGACTCAGGAAGATCTCATCAGTGCTCTGCCACACCTCTAGTCCCAAGAAGTAGTGCATCATAGCAAGGTCCTCCGTCTCAAACTCAGAGGCCAACACATACTTTCATTCATCAATAAGGCTCTCTGTATCGATGAGGAATAAATCATCAATGTAGAGGACCAAAATCAGGGACTCACCATTAACAGTCTTGTAGTACAAGTTGAGATCAACAAGACTTTTGTTGAAGCCCAAAATTCATCAGGTGTCCATCAATCCTCGCATACCAAGCTCGAGGTGCCTACTTGAGTCCATACATGACATTCTTCAACCTGCACACACGAGACTCCTTCTCATGTATCACGAAACCCTCTAGCTGCTCAATGTATACTTCTTCCTCAATCTCTCCATTGAGAAAGGTTGTCTTCACATCCATCTCATGTAGTCCCCAACCCATGGATGTTGCAAGGGCAATAATCGTCGGGATAGAAGTGTATCGAGCAACATGAGAAAATGTTTCCTCATAATCTATTCCCTCCACCTGAGAGAATCCTCTAGCAACAAATCTCGCTTTTTGCTTCTCGATGCTCTTGTCAGCTGTGTGTTTGATCTTATAGATCCACTTGGAAGTCACTATAGACTTCCCCTCAGGTTTCAGAGCAATATCCCACACATCATTCTTCAGGATGGACTAATACTCCTCCATCATGACATCTCTCCATACTAGCCGACTAGATGTCTCCTCATAATAGGAAGGCTCAGAATAAATGACGTGGCTCATAGCTGCGACATAGCACGAATATCTCTGAGGTCTCTTTCTCTCTTGAAAGGTACCATGAGGAGATTCATATCCTTCTACCTCCTACAGAGTCTGACGAGCCCATGTAGGTCTCTTCCGACCTACTGTAATATCTCTGGGAACATCTGTTGATGATTACAACTTCATGAGACATCCTTCAGGACACACACTGAGTGAGTTGGCCTGTGAGAGAACCCATGAGTTGGGTGTGTCGTTCCTCTCTGAGACTGAGATTGAACGATGTGTGCCCCTATACGGGGTGAGTATGCCCATGAGATGGGTGTATTGATGTGTGTGCCCCTGTGGGGCGAGGATGCCCATGAGATGAGTGTGTCGTTTGAGATGAAACAATGTGTACCCATGTGAGGGGTGAAGGTGCCCATGTGATGGGTGTATCATTCTCCTCTATGTAGAGAGTTGAGATGATGTGGTACTTCAGATGATTATCCTGTGAGACTCAGTGAGATAGAGATCTGTTGAGTAGGATTTCCTTGTGGCTGAGCACAGGTGGACGTGGCCCTAGTGGATGAGCACTAGTGGGTGTGTGAGATCCCTTGCTTCCAGATGATTCTCCTATGAGACTCAGTGAGATAAATATATTTTGAATGGGACATCCTTGTGGCTGAGCACATGTGACGTGCCCCAAGTGGTTGAGCACTAGTGGGTGTGTAAGATCCCTTGCTATATTGTCTAAGAGTAAGATTTACCTGTAACCCAAATTGTGATGTAAAGGATATAGGTTGGCCCCACCATAAAGTGAAATATAATTAATGTAAAAGATAATTAATATTGTAATTATTAATTATATTCTGAGTTATTGAGGTCGACCCTGTTGTGCCAATAGACACCACTTTTGATGTGTCCAGTCTAGTATAAATAAAGGTGATTTCCCCATTGAGGAAACACACAAGTCACATGTAATTTCAGAATTTCAGCAAGTACATCTTCTAGGGCTAAAGTGCACACCTCTCTTGGGCGCTAGCTTCTTGGTTTTGGAGAGCACCCTTTTGTGTGCTAGATCTATGGTGTGGGAGGTCTTTCTCTTGAGAATATAACAAAGGATTGCTGTGTTTTCTTCCCTTGTTGAGAAGGGTTTCCCAGGATATTTCTTGTGTTCTTGTGCATGGTATTTTTTCTTGTGATCTTGGTTATTGCAGCACTTGTGAATGGTGTAGCTACATTTGTTTATGGTTCAAGTAAATGCTAAAATGAAATAAACCTCATGATTGAGCCTAACATAGTGAAAATTCAACAACATCAACTAGAGCTACATGATCAACGAGATCAATTGGATCAATATGCTCAAATGTCTCCCTATGAACTGTTGGAGGGTGAGGGGGAGAAGGCACCATCTCTTCATGTCTCTCACTATCAATCTCCATGTGAGATCCTCTAGATCTCCTGAAGCCTACCTCCTCCTCAAAGGTAACATCTCTTCTTATCTCAATCTGTCTCTCACCAGGGATGTAGATCCGATATGCCTTCGAAGACTCACTGTACAAGGTCTAGCTTGGTCCTTTTATCCTAGGGTACATGAAGGTATACTGGACACCCAAATATCCTGAAGTGTCCAACCTCAAGATTTACTTATTAACTGTGTCCATACTAGACATTTCGTGGTTCCCTCATAGAACACATGTCTAAGACATATTGAGGTCCCTCATGGAACTAATTTCTTCTCTAGGACACATTGAGGTTCCCTCATGGAGCCAATGTCCCCCAAGACATATCGAGTTTTCCTCGTGAAATCAATGTCTTGGTTCCTTCATCTGATCATTTGAGGCACGTCAGGATGAAGTCCGCATTCCCTCCTACTAGTCCATACAGGACCCTCCAGGGAGAATGTCTCATGATGCTTCCTCAAACATCAACACTCCTTCTCAACTAGGAAGGTGTTTTTCCATGATGTTTTCATCTAGTATTCCACTGACTACTCTACAATCAACTAGTCACACACAACTACTTCCAAGCGATCTGGTAGTCTCCATGACAATCAACTAGTATCACACAACTACTATAATTCCATCCAATTGAACATGACCACACCAAGCCATAGTAGTACACAACTTTTTTCCGGTGATACACAATCACTGCTAGTGGTACATAACCACTGTTAGTAGCACACAACTACTATCCAGAGACACAATCTCCACCAGTGGTACACAACCACCATAGTAGCACATAGCTACTGTCCACTTTCCAAAGCACACAACATCATGGTAACCACCACATCAACACATTGAAACAAGCTTCACGTGATCTCGACTATAGAGGGTTTGTCGCTGCTTCTCATTTCCATCTCGATCACTCCTCACCAAATACTCATGTTGATCTAGAACACCAACAACATCCATTTTCACAAGTAATAGGGTATGAGTAGATAATGCCAGGTGGAACATCATAAGATCCATTAGAATATACGTCCATTGAAACCCATGTACCCTTAGGTGTACCAAGCACCCAATCATGGATATGATCAAATGGAGAACTAGCAACAGACAATGCACTAGAGAGGTTATATGTCTTGATAATTGCAGCACTACGTTGTTGTACAATGGTGATAAATTCCCCATTCAACTAAGCATTATCTCCAACAAGACGTTGCACTGGTTTCTCTCTTGCTTTAGTTACAATCGATGATGGATTGAATAACACCAACACCAATGATCTTGCCCCCGACCCTAATGGAAAATCTCATACCCTGCTCACATGTCATCGCCATAATCAATTGAACAAATATCTTGACATGGTCCCGAAGCATCACCATCTTGTTCAAGGATGATCGACACTTCAAGCTAATCGATATGCCAAAGATTTCGAGGATCAACTTTTTCAGTCGTGTGGGTCTCCTTCTCCGGGCTTCTCCAGTACTAATTGCTCCACCTTCCTAGCTCTCATTCTTTGCTTTATCATAATTGAACGTCCAATTACTAGCAAAGCCCGCACAAACATATTTATTATAGACAGGATCTATCAGTGCATCTAAATCCTCCAAGAGCTTCCCGATCCTGACCTCGTTTCACAGATTGCTGCATTACTGTAACATAAATAAATATATAATAATAATAATAATAAATAACAAATACAAATAATTAATAAATAATAATTAATAATAAAGAGTTATGGCATCCTAATGAAAGGACACATCTCTTCATGAAAGGGAACCCTATGTGGGTATATAAGGCCCTTAATTCGCATTGTAATATCATCTCATAACTTATTCATTATTCATATTATTACTATCCTATATGGATTTTTGTATACTACCCTATTTATATTGGATATTATTTGTATGAGTGAACTTAGTTCGTCTCATTTGGTATCAGAGCGATGTCTGATCTTGACCTTTGGCCATTTGACTTTTGGTTAAAATTACGTTGCCTTTGACAACATATCTATTGGTTGTTGGCCACAACTACACTACTTAGAGTTTCTTTGAAAATCTGGTCATTGACCATAATTGACGCTTGGCCATTTGAAGTCTAAAATTTCTGTTGTAGAATACAATATTGAATAAAAATAAACTATTACCCAAAAATTAAAAAAAAAAGGTAAAAAAAAAGAAAAAAGAAAATAGATTTCTTCCACCTTGCATTGACAAGAATATTGAAAAGAAAGAAAGTGTTATATAATGGTTTAAACTACCACAAAATTTCCAGTAAATTCAAGCTCTCTTACTTCACCACAAGAATTAAATATCTCTATCGGGGAAATTGACGTACAATAATTTTTTCAACAAGTTTTGTTGCCATATAAAATAATAATAATAATAATAATAAATAATACACACACACACATAAAGAATATATATAAGGAAAAATAAAAGAATATCTTTTTTTTCTATTATAAAGAAAAATAAAAGAATAAAAACAAAATATCATTACCAGCCAACACATACATCAATATCCACCATTTACAACCGTGCAACCACAATTTATTCTGTACAACATTTTTCGTACGATTTTAAGTGTAGTAACTCTACTGTTCATTATACCAATCCATACAATTGGTATAATAAACAATAGAGTGAGCCTAATGGTTAAGAACATGTGTTTCCTCTTAAGAGGTTACAAGTTCAAATCCAGAGGGGGGTAGGGTATGTATACCTCCGTAGACTTTAGAAGTCAAATCACTGGGCGAAGGGGGTCCCTTGTCCCACAAACAAGGGGGTTTCATACACCAATTTGGTGTCTGACTTGGCCGTGACCTTAAAAATGGATTATTATTATTATTATAAAATGGTAAATTCCCACAGTTTAACAAAAGGTCATGACCTTTGTTAAAACAAAACATAAAGGAAAAAAAATCAATTAACTTCTACCTTATATTAATTTTATTAGAGGAAGATATCTATTAATTCAAGAAGATTAAGTCTTATTATTATTAAAGAGATATTGTAATAATTATAAAGTCAATTCAAATTAAAAAATGGATTCTAAGGAAGAAATATTTTATGGTAAAAATCAACTAATTAGATGCATCAAATTATTGATATTTAGAGGAAATATTCAAGAAAAATAAATTAGCATCCACATTTGCCCAGATAAGCAATAAATATGACATCAAGTACTTACCGTTGATACTCGAAGATTATAAAATCATATTGAATTTCGAGGTTACAACTATATATGAAAAAGAGTTTGATGTAATTTCGAGGTTCAACTTGGTTAGAGACTTTGGGTAGCTTAATATTAAACTATGAGAATTTTTTTTTAATGTTTTCTTACAAGAAGAAAAAAATAACTTTACATGACGTCTGAGTGAAGTCAGATTCAATATCTACATCAAAAGATCTTGATCAGATCTAAAAAATGCTACTTTCGGATAAACAACAATAAATACTTGAGATCCAAAAAGAGTGTGACAAAATTATCATAGATAAAGATGCAAAAAATTTATCGTCTAAAGAACCATAATCAAAGTTTGGTTACACAAATCAAGAAGTTGAAGAACGAGAATAAATCATAAAAGGAAAGGTTAGAACAATTTTACAGTAAAGAAGCAATGACCAATGAAGAAACAATACTTGAACCTATTAAAATCAAGAAGCTTCCAGTTAAAAAAATCTAGACCTCAGAGAATGGAATAAACACTGATATAGTTGAATTACCAATAGTATCAAGAGTTGAAGAGAGATCCAACAAACAAGATTCAAAAGAGATTCGGGTGCCTTATCGTCATATGAATCACAAGAGTCGTTATGACCAACAACAAAGTCAAGAGGAATATGAACAATGTTCTTTTTACCGACAACTAAATTACAACATTGTAAAGGAACAAAGACAAAATCAACAACTTGTATGGAAGCATGAAATGAGAAGCCCTGTCAGAACAGTTGATAATCAAATAGTTCCAATGAAGGTAAATTTGGGATGGGTCACTCTCCAAAAGATGAAATGCATCGGTTTAGGAATTCAAAGGTTATATCATCTTTTTTCGTCGAGTATTGCATCTACAAGCATAAAAGATCTTGAGAAGACAATGCGATCCATAACAAAAGTTAAGGGGAAGCCTTCAATAATTATGCTTTGAGGACAAAGCATGTTTAAGGGGAGGACAATGTAACATAAATAAATATATAATAATAATAAATAACAAATACAAATAACTAATAACTAGTAATTAATAATGAAGAGTTATGACATCTTAATGAAATGATGCATCTCTTCATGAAAGCCACCCTATGTGGGTATATAAGGTCCTTAATTCTCATCGTAATATCATCTCATAACTTATTCATTATTCATATTATTACTATCCTATATGGATTTCTGTATACTATCCTATTTATATTGAATATTCTTTGTGTGAGCGAACTTAGTTCGTCTCAACTGCTCTCGCAGTATGTAATCGCTGGAGAATTTGCAGAGTATGTTGGTGCGGCTCTGGCTGTGAGTTTTGGACAACAATTGGCTTTGTGGGGCTGCATCCACAGACAGGTCAACATCCTTTCGAATATGTTGGACCTCGTGTGCCACATAACGTTCGTGATGGGCAAGTGGGACATGCCCGACCACAGGCTGAGAGGCTTGCGGAGGGACGACCCCACGTCTATCGGTGGGGACTCCTCGAATGGCGAGATAAATGTCAAAATTACAGAGATAGTTTTATCTTGGGAAGGAAGGATGGAGCCAACACGAGAAATGACAACCATACATGATTTCTTCATGACTCTGGCATTTGTACCCGTAGTGGGATTCTTTAAGATGCTCACATATTTGATTCTCATTGGTTTATTCAATCGATTGTTTCTGGGCTTGAGACAACAATCAAGATGGTGGACAACAAATACCTTACACTACTACATACTTAGAAACAATCCACATTCAACCAATCCACTGTCACCTAATTCTCAAAGGCTTCTATTTCCCTGGGCCCTCCCGTGAGAGAGTCAAGCGTGAGAGAGTCAAGCTGAGTCCTGCTCTGATACCATGTTGATTTTTCTATATGAGATGATATTATATATTCAATATATTATTATAATGATGAGTGTTTCATATATAGAGAACATATGGTGACCATCCTCATGTTTGTTTTTATTTTAACAATGTTTATTTTTTTCTTTACAATTGTCAAAACAAAGAGATAATTTTAATCTTCAATTGTTTTTTTTTATAATCTATCTAATTATATTATCAAAATATGAAAAAAATCACATAGTTAAAATTACAATTACAAATGATTGAATGTTTGCCATCTTTTTGAGAAGCTTGAATGACAGTACATCATGATAAGCATAGAAACATGGAAGAGAGACAAAAGCCTTAAAGGCCAATTACAAAAATAATTCATATAAACTATGAGAAGAAATTATATGGTAGCATTTACTGRATAAGCATAGAAACATGGAAGAGAGACAAAAGCCTTAAAGGCCAATTACAAAAATAATTCATATAAACTATGAGAAGAAATTATATGGTAGCATTTACTGGAGGGGGTCTGTATGGGCTTCCGGCTTCTGGTGATTGTCCTCATCAGGTTCAACAAATTGAATTCCCAAGTGAACTGCTATAAACGAGAACTTCTTGTCCATGGCCTGATTTTGTAACTGGAGATATTTCATCTGCATCTGAATATCATTGAGAACTGCTTGCTTATCTGTGATGGCTTGGCCTAGAAGAGATTTTATATGCTAGTATATAGCTCAATTGTTCGGAAATACTTTGTTTCTCGTGCTCTAGTCGACCCAGTATCAGAAATACATTCTAGCAATTATGTTGCAATTTCGCTATCAAGAGTGTTCTGTCTAATTTTCCAAGCATTTGTCTCCAGCTCTTCTATGGCCTCTCGGGTTGGTGGAGGAGTATGAGTATTGTACATTTCTACAACGTTGATGGTGTCCTGGTGAGATCTCGGGATTGGTAAGCTCGCAGAGGAGTATCGGCCTCTATTTCTTGCACGCCAATCTTTCCATCGTAACTTCTGTGGGAGAGATGAGGGGCAGAGCAATCTAGTCACAGAGCACTCGAGATGCATAGAAAACCAAGAATCGAGTGCTATGGACTCTATGGAAGCCAAATTCAAAGCATGTTCCAATTGACTGCTTATCTTTGTTGCAGAAGAGAGAAGAGTGGGCATTCTAATAACAAGACAACATATATAAACCTGGAGAGTAAAATTCAAGGGAGGGAAACCTGATTTCATTCATACCTTCATCCATTAAGTCCATTGAGAGCTGAGGAAGCTTAGTGAGTTGGTGTTGGGATGTCCATTTAGGGAGAGCCGCCATTGGGGGAGCGTACTATTCCTGCCAAAACTGACCTCGCAGTGATGAATTCCGGTGTAAGGGTCGGGAGTACTGTCGGATCGTGTTATATCTCCTGCATTTATGGATGGAGTTGGCCGTATGATGGTACTGTTAATGAGTATGATGGTACTGTTAATGAGGCTGCGTGTTCACATGAGAGAAAATGTGGAGAAGATGGTTGTCGTCATGTTTATCCGAGTTCAGATTCATTTTCAAGATTAGGGTTGATTACCTTCTTATAATATTTTAAGTTTTTGTTTTCCTTTAATTCTTTGTCACACCGCATTTTTTCCATAAATTTTGATTTAATAATAGTTTTAATAGTATTCTTATTCTGCAAATTTTCTTCCATAATTCCCCAATGGGTTAGCCAAGACTCAACATTTTTATGTCATCCCAGCATGAGTTGAAGGTGATTACTACTGGAGTTTGAAGCAATTTTAGGAATCCTCTTGTTTTCCATGTTGTTTAACTTGTTCCTATACATTAGGTATCCAATTATAGTCATGCTCTCAATGGGGAAAGGACCGCCTCTAAGAGGAGAATATGATAAAGCGTATTTCCTTTAATTTTAAAATTATAAATTATAATTTTTTTTTGGATTTGGTTTATCTTTTTTCAAAATTCTTCAAATACCGCATCCCCAAACTTTGCATCCATAAAAAAAAAATAACAAATAATTATATTTATCATAAATATTATAGTGTTAGAATCTTTTAGAATAGTCATATCTTTTAAAATAGTCCTCATGTATTTCCAAGATAATTAGGTCCCTTAGAATAATATAGTCCTAATGTATTTTCATGTATTTCCAAGATAGTTACGTCCCTTAGAACAGTGACATTCGATTAATTATTTTTCACTAAAGAACAATCACGCTTATTAGAAGTCTTATATGATGAGTATATTTTCTTACTAGAGCTTTTATTTATTTATATAGCTTATATATAAAAGAAAAGAAAGAAATATTGTAGTGTTAGTTACATTTAAGCTATTAATTTTCCTTTGGTAAATATCTCTTCATACTAGAGGTAAGGATATATATTTAGTAAATATTGTAACTTTAAGATTTATTTAGGATAATGTTGTATTTTAGGATATTTGAGTAGTCATGTCTCTTAGTATAGTTGAATATTTGTTATAGAGTAGCAGATATATTGATTATGTTAAGATTTTTTTGGATTTATTTTAATATTATTTAATTTAATTTTAAGGTTAGATTATAATTGTGTTAAGAAAGTGTTTAAATGATTTATTTTAAATTTATTGTAAGGTTAATTGTAATCATAATTTTGTAAGAAAGTGTTTTTTTCCTATATTAAAGTTAAGGGATTTTTTTTTTTTGAAAAAAACACATTTTTTATTTAAGGAGATTTAAAAATACATTCTTTAAAGTGTATGATGTATAGTTGTCAAAGTTTGTGCTATTGTCTATACATAAAGATGATTTTGAAATTGACATGTCCAAAGAACTTACATTACATTTCATCAAAGCACCTATCAATTAACTAAATCAAAGCTTATCAAAAAATTATATTGAAATCCACCCAAAAAAATAAAAATAAAAAATAAAAGCTCAAAAACATTAGTAGACTTGGAGGAGACTAAAAGCCCCTCCTAATATTCATCTTCAATTATATGATTTTCCATCTATTGTAATCCATCTTTAGAAAGGGTATGAGCTTGAACATTTATCTCCTTGTAGACATGCTTGAAAGATACCTCCTGAAACTTCCTTGAAATCTCCTTCAAATGCTTAGCCAATGGGGATAAACCAATGCTATGGACCTAAAGTTGATTCTCCATCCAGTTTATAGTGAGAGATGAATCCCCAAAAATATGAATCCTGTAAATCTTTTTATTAAGTGTAGATTTCATAAGGAAAAATAAAGCCTTCAATTCCCCAACATTATTTGTTCATTTTCCTAGATTAACCTTTGCAGTGAAGAAATGAGAATTTGATAGAAATAAAACAAAACCCAAATTGCATGTCTCCCTTGGCCCTTGGTAGACTCTGTTCGAGAAACTCCAAGCATAAGACCTATCCATAGAAAGTGCCCCCACAACCCTCCGCTCCTTTATACTCACATTTGGTTTTTAAACTAATAACATAGCCAATATCTGGGTAGAATTTGAGAATATGGGATGGGTTTATCTTCAAATAAACTAGAGTTGTAGGCCATCCATATTCCCCAAGTGACTAAGAAGACCACTGCCCTAAAAGGATTCAACTCTCCTCTTATAAACCACTCTTGGAAATTCATATCCACAATTTTTTTAACCAAAAATCCCGAGAACCCAAAAAAGTCTCCAAATCCTTTCAGACGTGCATAGAGAATAAACAAGACAAGAAAAGATGAGTGGTAGTCTCCTATTTACATTACACAATGAACACTTTCTAGGGCCAATCTTGTTCCTATTTTGAAGCATTTCCCAAGTCAATACTCTATTATTCAGAATCAACCATATGAACAATATACTCTTAGGTGGAGACTTAACTTTCCATAATTTTGACCACCACCATTTGATCTCAGTAGGGTCGAGGGATTTTAGAGATACATAGCACAACTTCAAAGCTAAGAGATACAAGTTGATTAATAATATTAATAATGTTTTTTCGATGGTTTATTCCAAACTCATTATAGAGTTGAGAATTTAACTTTGTTTGAATTGATTGATCTAAACCATTATATATATATATATATATATATAAGACAAATTTGATCATCAACTTGAAAATTGTATTCCCACAAATAAAAATGGCCACAAGTCAAGATTCAAAGTGTAGATCACTTTGTGTGATATGCTAGTTATGG
>ML779177.1:190165-212628 GCA_009831015.1 Picea engelmannii | reverse complement strand
CCCCCCCCACACATATATATGGCATTATCTCTCTCATATACATGAATGACATTATCTATTTACCCGTGACTTGCATATCACACATCGTGACCTAAACTTTGAATCTCATCTTTTGGCTATTTCTATTTGCATGAATAGAATTTTCAATTTGTTGATCAAATTTATCCTCTAACTAGTAACATATCACTCATATCACTAGGATTAAAAACCAATATATTATATCAGTTTCCAAAACACCAGTATCACAATAACTACTATTAGTGTGACATTGCCATAAACCTTTGTAATTTATTGCATCATTGCTTCATTTCGGTTCATATCAACCAAAAGAAACCAACACTATCATGTAGCATTTTGTAAATAATTAATAAACTTCATCATTGTACGTTAATTAGAAATAGATTTTAAAACATATTTGTGGTATTGTAGGTTGAACACTTTTGCAAAATCATGTACTCTTCAAAATTATCTATCATACATTAGTGTTAGGACATCACAACACAAGGAAATCTTAAATAGATGTATATGCAATGCAAAATGAGTATTGGGAGGTTATAGAAAATGAGGAAATTTGGTTTTAATGGTTAATAATATGTGTTTCTTCCTAAGAGGTTACAGGTTCAAATCCAAAGGGGGTAGGGTATGTATACCTCATACACCAATTTGGTGTCTCGCTTAGTCGTGACCTTAAAATTAGATTATTATTATTTATTATATATTTTTTCTCAATCAAAGCGAAATTGGGCTCCTCCCACATTCAACTGAAAAGTAATTCACCATTGACATTTTTGACACAATTTAATTTGACCCCAATTTCTAAGCCAGGGCTCCTAAAAATTTCATATCCATAGGCCTTTATCATGATCCTTTAATAAACATCTGTGAACATGACTAACGAGATTCACTAGAACAGACAACATGTTTGTACCAACCTAGGCTTTGTCTTTCCTTGAGACAATTTTGTTGTTCATATGGGATTTTGTTCTCTTAATGGATTTGAGGTTCACCATGGTTCAACCTACATAAGGATTCTTGCATTGTTCAACACATAAATGTATCGCCTTCTTGTTTCTAAAATACAGTCCGACTCTCCATTGAAAAATAATCACTAAATGCCTATTTCCAAAGAAGCAGAGCACCCATCCACTCAAACCCGTTAGATCTGCATCCTCATCCTCAATAGCTCAACTGAATATCCAACATGAGCAGTTTCTAAAAAATGAGTCACACATATGCAACTCTCTCACAGTAATTTGAAAGCTCATATTCTAATCGCTTCAAATGATCCTCTTCGAACAATTGCCTGAAAATTAGAAGGAAAGGAGTATCCTCTTGGGGATGATTTCAACTTGTGTATGATATTGAAGAAGAAAACAATTCACTTGAGCATATGAAAAAGGCACATAGATGGTGTTCTGGTCGTACCATGGCATGCCACTATTTGGTAAGCTTGAGTCTACCATGAACTTGGAGCCAACTATGAATCAAAATATGCTTCTTCACTCGACATTTGGATCATTATGCATTAGGAGGTTTTGTATGCTTGGGTACAGGGTGATGGGACCATACCTAACAAATCTACTATGGTGAATGGAATGGTTGCGAATAAAAAATAAGGATCACCTGTTAGAATTAATGCTTACATTAGAATCATTTTGGGTTTTGATCCGTAAATGAGAGACTTATATCCTTTCTGTCTCACTGACACATAATTCTCTGTAAAAAATTTATAACCTTAGCTCTTTGGCTGACAGGAAATACTCGACCAATCATGCCACAAGTCGAGTCAACCCAAATACAAATGATGTTCACTACCCAAAGGTTGAGTCAGGGAAAGGGAGTTGAAAGAAATACAAGTCAAGTCAAAAAATTGAGTTGAAAGTAAACAAGTCGAGTCGAGGAAAAGCAAGTCGACCAAGTCGAGTTACTCCAAGTCAGGTTGACCAAGAGAGGGCCAAAACCGACCAAAAAGACTCTCGGTCAAGGTGAGGGCGGATTGGATTGAATAGGAATGATTGTTGATCGAATGGGGAAAGGAAGTCAACCAAAAGGGAAGCCCAACCATAATGGGTTGTCCCGCGAGAAAAACAATTAGTCAAAGGGAGGATTCGACACCCAAGCGTCAAGGGAAATCTTGGGAAAGTTGAATTTATTGATCAATAGCTGAAAGGAAAGTTCTAGGGGTGAATTTGATCACTGGTGGTATGCAAAAACATTTGGAGGACCATTTTTCATAACCCACGGTGCAGTGAAACGTTCAGGGCGATTTTGGCAATCCATGGTGAGTCAAAAACATGGGGAAGTCAATTTTAATGTTCATCGACAAAGAAAAACGTATGGGGAGAAATTGATAGCATGAGAAATTTGAAAAATGTATACATGGTCCACTGGTGGTTGACAAATGCCTAAACAATCTCGACTTTCAATATATATACCGTCTATGATTTATGGGAAAAAGGAAAATGCCCAAACAAATCGAGAAAGTGCCCAACGACTTAAACCAAAATTAGAAACTTCTAAAACAAATACCAATGAATTAGAACAGAGGGTCCTCGATTTGCAACTTCAAGACCAATGTATGGGTAAGATTAAAGAGTCATTATTTTGGTTTACTGACTCATGATAACCATATTAACATAAAACGAACTCAACCCAAACGTTTACAATTCTCGTCGCTAAAACATACACAGTCAACCATTAAATTACAATGCATATTATTTACCATTCATAAACAAATATAAACCGCGATAATCATCATACATAAACCCAGAATTTACCCTGGAAACTGAAACGGGAAAACCAACATACTTTTGGCTTCGACCAGTCTCTTATTTATTCAACAATGAGAAAGTTACAGGCTCTCTGGTACATCATTCACAACCAAAGAACCCCCTTTATCATTATAGGGATTCATGATATAGAATGTTGAGTCGATTGGGAGGATAATTGGAAGGTAAGGTGTCCCCAACGCTTCAACTTCTGTCCAATTGCTCTCCTTCATTTATTTATTTGTTTGTCTTTTATCCCATGTGGAAAAGGTATTATGAATACAATAATATACTTCCCAACTTTACATACATTACATACGAAATTGGACATCAATCATGATGGCATGGGGCCCTTCACATCAACAAGTCCACCTCCTTCGTCATCCATAGCCTTAAACTTTGATTGTGTTGATCATCTTAGAGTTCTTTGTCGATATCCAATTGTTCTTGTTGGATTTGATTCGGATCAGGTTTGTTGGATATTGTTGAGATATTGTCTCAACCTCTCTCCCTAAATTTGAAACAAGTTAGATATGACAACACTTATAGAAGTGCATTGTATTTAGGTTACTTTGAAACAAGTTAGATTTTCCAACACTTATAGAAGTGCATTGTATTTGGGTTTGGATATGCAGTAATAATAGAAGTATGTATTGTTTTGTGCGTACAAGTTTTCTGGAATGGTATTGGAGCCGGTTCTCGCTTAACTCCCTCACGGGAGAGCCACGAAGATGTGAGAGTCACGATAGTAGATTCTCTGTAAATATGTAGGATTAGTGTGTAGATAGTTTTTTGGTGGGAGTAGATTATTGTGTGATGAGTGTGGTTTGCTGAAGAAAAGAGCATTATTAGTGTTGTACATCTGCTTTTCATAAATTTAGCAGAGCTTCGTGACTACTGCTCAGATTGGATTTGATGCGCATTGGCTGCTCAATTGTATAAATTTGGATTGTAGAGAAAAACATCGGGAGTTATGTTCACCAAATCATAGGAGACTGATCTATTGTAGAAATTTGGATTGTAGAGAAAATCAACGGGAGTTGTGTTCACCAAATCATAGGAGGTTGAGCGATTTGATATCGCCAAGTGTTTGTTGCATTAAGACACCACTGTCATCGAAATAACCGCCCGTCGTCCTATAGAGGAGTTGCTTCCACCGTGAGTCGTTGTTGTGTGAGTGAGTCTCTCTGTGGAGAAAGAAGCTGCATGCTAATCGATAATTCAGTCCAACATATTACGGGATCTGAAGGTTCTCTGATCTGTCAAAGAAAGAATTAAAATATACCGAGCCATAGCCATTGGTCTTGTTGTTGCATGAGAAGGAAAAGACTGATTGCCAACACAGACTTCTTCTATATAGTTTGGGTTTTTTAATTCAATTGTTTTGCCTTGGACTATCTTGAAAGGAACATGCTTCTGTGAAGTTATTATTACCATTGTCATGGGTGCTAAGGCCATCGTCGTTGACAATTTCGAACAAATACTTGCTACAACACACTGCTACCAAATCACAGAGGTATTGTGAAGGCAAGAGAGAAATGAGGAATGATTAGAGGCAACTCACTAAAATCAAGGAGTCCGTCGGTTTCTGGGGATGGTGCTTATTGTTAGCTCTGCAAGCCATTCCAGAATGTTAGAAGAATAATGCAAATACGTCTAGAATGTATTAAACTTAGAGTATTATTTTAGAGTTTGTTTTTCAGTCATAGTTCTGAATTCTTTGAAGTACTCAAATACATTACTTTTACTCCTTATGAAATAGACCCATGTATATCTAGATCTATCATCAACAAAAATAAGAAAGTAGGAAGCACCACCAAGTGACCTAGTTTGCATAGGTCCGCATACATCAGTATGAATTAATTCAAGAATGTTTGTTTGTCTTTTTTCTGTATGAATAAGAAACTCCTCTCTATGTTGTTTACCAAGTGCACATGCTTCACATGGAAAACGATCATTCTTCATAGCAGGAAGACCTTCTACCATAGTTTTTCATTGTAACAACATCAAATCATTGTAATTTAGGTGTCCATACATGTGGTGCATAGCTCTTCTGTTGACATTGCTGTGGATGTCAATGCAACATGACGCTTCATTGTCACATCCAATTTATACAATCCACCAACCCTGGTACCTATGGAAACAACCCTGTAGTGATTGTGGACATCTTTCATAACACACCTCAACTTACCAAATTCCACTTTTAGATTATTATCAGTGATAGTTGAAACATATATCAAATTCTTTTTTATACCAGGAACATACATCACATTATGAATCTGTCTCAATTGTCCATTAGGTAAGTTCACACTTATTACTCCATAGCCTTGGACCTTATGTGATTTGTTATCTTCTAGTTAAATGTGTGTGCCATCAATTTTCTCATAATATTCATCATACCATTATTTATTACAAGTGATATGAGCTGATGCACCAGAATCTATGAACCAAACAGTCTCATCATCAGTTTTAGCAGACAATGCAACTTCAGAAATAAACAATTTAATATTTTTAAATCCATCATTAATTGAAGTGTCTCTATTCACGAAATTTCCATTATGCCTTCTATGTCTCTGATTTGATTCATGATTCTTTCTTCTATAGAAATCTTTAGCAAGATGTCTAGGTTTTCCACAATAATCACATTCAACATTTCTCTTAACATAAGAATCAGGATGTGTCATACCTTTCTGCTTTGCTTGAAACTGGCCTCTGTTTCTTTCCCACGGTTTCCCTCGGTATGATCTTTTACCTCTTGCAATCAATGCCAAATTTGATCCACTTGAATCCCAATCATAATTCTTCATTCTTTCTTCCTCTTGAAGAAGAATCCCAGCCAATTCATCAAACATAGGAGGCGTTTGTCTAGCTGAGAGTGATGAAATAAAGACTTTATAGTCTTGGACTAAACCCTTCAAAGCAATAGTTACTAAATTGCTACTAAAAACTATTTCACCACTGTCACCCAAATTATCACTTAAGTCTTTAATTTTGGAAACAAAATTGCTTATGCTTTCATTGGCTTCCATTTTGATACATAGTAGCTTAGTCTTTAAAAATAAAATGTGGTTTTCAATAGAGGTTTCAAACAAACCTTTGAGAACATCCCACGAATAACGATGAGATTTTTGTTCCTTGCATACATACCCAACAATCTGATTGAGAAAATTTATTGCAAGAACACTCAGGCTATGCTGGAAAAGATTCAAGAGATGGCATATTGTTTTCTTGGTTACAATTGTTTTTGGTTAGCAGTGATTTTAGTGATTCTTGCAAAAGTATTAGTATTCTTCTTTTGTGAAATGAATGATGGAGAATCACTCATAGAACAGAGTAACATAATTCAAGCTAGTGGTTCTTGATGTATATTAGTTTGATGATGCCTACAAAATGTTACAATTTGTGGTTTTTGGAGAATTTAGTAACCCAAGAACAACGACTATTGGTTATAGTTCGGATCCTTATGTGTTTACAAGCTTCAGTGAAATATGTCACTTTGTAAGATTGATTGTTGGATACATTTAGTATCTACACTGCTCTCCTATATAATTGGCAGGTACAACGCGCTATGTACTTCGACATATGGGAGCATGTCAATAGAATGATTTAGTATCTAGATTGTTTTTCTGTCAAATACAACGAGCTGACTTTGACAGATGTAAGTATGTCAAGAATCATCGATCATTACAAATACATCATCGATGGTCAGAGGAAATTGTATCTTCAATGGATGAAGTGGTAGCTCATAATGAATGGTAGAGAAGGAGCGTAATCTACGAGAGTTCATAAGTGGGATCAAAGTTCGAAAACATTTTTTGTAAAATCTGTTTAATTGATTTTTTTATTGTTCTTTGTGATGTAAACATTAAGGGAGGGTGTTAGAATTAATTCTTACATTAGAATCAGTTTGAGTTTGTTGGAGATTGTTAAGATATTCTCTCAACCTCTCTCCCTAAGTTTAGAATAAGTTGGATCTGACAACACTTATATAAATGTATTGTATTTGGGTTTGGATATACAATAATAATAGAAACATGTATTGTTTTGTGCATACAAGTTTATGACAACACCAACTAAATAGTATTCATGATACCCACTCAAAAACATCAAAGAAAATTAACGTAATGCATCAAATAATTAAGGATGATTATTTTCAGTTATACATGGTTGCCCAATCGATTCCAAAAACTCACTTTGATCGTTTCCATGGATTGATTGATCCTTCCAAAGTCAAAGAGTACTGAGATCAAGTGACAGATTTGCAAGCTCCTAGAAAATGGCACATCCAACCTGGTACCTATCCATGTGGTTCACAAACATTTATGATTCTTAGTAAGGAGCAGTAGCATTGGCACTTAGTTGTATCGTAAAGAACCTATTTTTCAAAGTGTTTTCAATTATTAGGCAATCTTTTGGGCTCCTTCCACAAACATTTTAGTTTTTTTTCAAAGTGATTGATTTAAATTTTAGTTTTTTTCAAAGTGATTGATTTATGTTTTTTGTTTATGTTATTGATTTGGTTTTATGTTTAAATAATAAATAATAATGGGAGTTCTTGAGATTTGAATATCTTTAGAGGTATTTAATTAATTTCTTACGACAATAGCTTAGGGATAATTTTGTATTTTATGAGAGGATAAGTAATGATTCATCAATATACAAAGTCTTGACTATGGATTAAATTATTATTTGCTAGATTAAGTTTCATAAACATCAAATATGTTTATCTCATCCAATAGGTAAGACCTTTGCATTTATTATGATTTGCAAAGCTAGAGATGATTAATTAATACGAGAATTAATAAGAATGTTTTGGTGTAGGCACTATTAAAGGAGGTAAAGAATGAAAGATCAAAAAGTGAATGAGATACAATGTAAATAGTTCACCTATAAATGAGAAAAGAGAGATAAGAAGCACACCATACACACAACAACAAATCGAAATTGAATATTAAGCACTTAACATTTTCCATGAAAATTGTTGTTTATTATAAATCTCACTTTTGATGAAAAAATGAAATGTATCTATAAATATGTCATCCTCAAGGACTAGACTTCTAGAAAAAATTGAAGTTTATAAAAAAATAAATTCCAAAAAATTTACCTCAAAGTGGAGAATTTGGATAAGAGTCAAAAACTCCTCCAAGAAGGCATCCAAAAGACATAAATAATTGGAAAGCCAAAAGTTAATCACCTCTCTTGCAAAAAGAATCCTTGTAACCTTTGAGAGGGAAGGAATTTGGAGAAGCCATTACTGTCCAAAATTCTACATGAGATTTCTTGTGTATTCATGGAACTAGTTGTACATTGTTTCCTTTGTTCTTGCAATGCATTTGAAGATTGTGCATTCTTATTCATCTTTGTTGTAGATTGTTCTCATGCATCTGGTATTTCTTATTAACTTTTCTTGTTTTTATTTTGGCTAACCTAAGGTATGGAGTTGTAGATGGTAGTTGTACTTCCATACTTTTCTTGATATGTTGATGGTATTCATTGAGTTTATGTAATTTGCATGGTTGTGAAATTCGTCCATATCATTGTGTTGCATTTATCTCTTCAGCTTCATGTCTTTCTGGTCTCTTGTTAGATTAGCCCAAGCACATGCATTTTCATTTTTTGCATTTAAATTTGGAAATCATTTTTATAATCATAAAAACCATTAACAGTGGTTGGGTCAAAATCCAATGGGTTCCATGTTCCAAACAATGTGAAGTCTGATTAGGACTTATCCCTAGGTTGAACCCATGATGTTGACGACATGGCATTTCCCCTTGTCAGTATAGTTTTCCAAGTATCACTTTTGGGATTCAAGTTTATTCCTAGACACTCATTAATGGTCTCTTGATCTACAACCTCAATATCCACATTATTATGGAAATGCTTAATGACTCATAATAACAATTGTATCTTGACTATAATAATATATGTGTTCAAAACTATTAGAATTCTTGAGATACTATGCATCTACATTGTATTAGTAACTTATAGCAGTGCTTGGATCTCTTTTGTAGCCAACCTTAGATATCTGATAACCAATGACAAGGATAAATAGTAAATTAGAATAATAAATACTCTTTATGCCCTATGAAACCAACACACATAAACCCCTTGCTTTTCCCCACTAAATGACCTCTTCTATGAACCTTGCAGAGAATACTTACACTATTGTCACAATGAATACTAAGCTTGAATCAAGCGTATTAACATGAATGTTATTTAGAATTCATATAACAATTTTTCGTTTTGCTATTTTACTCATAAATGCTTTGTTGAAAATTTTATTTGTTTGTCAAATAATTCTTTTAGGAAAGTGTGCACAAAGAAAGAAATTGCTTAACATAGATGTTTAGAATTCACATATCAATCTTTCGTTTTGCTATTTTACTCAAACGCTTTATTGAAAATTTTATTTGTTCCTCAAATAGCTCTTTCATGAAAGTGTGCGCAAAGCAATTTCCTTGTTGTCTAATGGATTCTAAAGTTACAATAACCATGTTAATATTATTTTTCTTTAGAAATTTGATCTCGATGCCTAGGTTTTCAATTGCATTGATAAATTCTTTCAAATAGCCACATATCAAACTTTGGTTTTGCTATTCTATTGATAGATGATTTATTCAACATTCTATATGTCCTCTATGAATTGAATTACTTTGGTTAGTGTTTATTTCTTGTAAGTTGAATATTTTTTTCTATAGGTTTCATGGTTTCATGCAATTTCTACCCTAATTCTAGATTTTTATATACTCCCTATCTCATTTACAGTTCTATAATAATACTGTAGTGCAAACACTTTGTTGTTTTGTTTGCAATATGTAATACCCCAAGGCCGAGCCCCTGCTGAATTATAATTTTTCTTATAGGCTGGTGAGTCGAGTGATTATAAGCTGAGGAACTTATGTATTTATTAGGCTAGTGAGCCAGATGCCAAGGCCAGGAGCCTGATATTTTGTTTGTATATGTAATTATGCAGATCATTAATAAAAATATAAACATTGTTGCGTGTAGACCGACCACGAAGAAGAGTTATGGGGGACTAAGCTCCACTAGATAGGGTAAGGAAGGGGGGGATAAGTATTTGGGCCTAGGGGCTAAGCTAGGGGGCTTACCTCTAAAGGAATAATATTTTAATATTATTTCTTGAAAACTAAGGTTGACATAATATGTTTTGTTATCTTAAGTTCTTGGTGGCCAGGGATGTAGGCTAAATGGAGCGCATGTAGCTCCAGGAAGACAAGTGTCGACCTGGGCTCATGCAGTTAAAAGCAGAAGCGTTAGCTGTGTTGTGGGTTCGCTTGCCATTCTTGACCCACTGTTTAACCGTGAACCGAGAGCATCCATCACAAATCTCTGGAACCAATAACCCATGAGTCAAACCATGTTGGTAGTTCGCTGGTGATTCAGCCATCCTCCGTGTGAGTTCGTGAGTCCATTCTCCCATCCTCCATCTGAACCAAGACCTATGTCATCTACCCTCTGCATAACCTCACACATCTGAGAAACCAGTTGGGGAAGGAAAGGTCGACCCGTGAGTCCTGTGAATCCAGGTTTATCCACACTACAAATCCGATTTCATGCATTAACCGTTTAGGGTTGCTGCCTTGTGTTCGCCTGAGCTGTGTTGTGTCTTAGCATTAGGTTGTTTCCATTTTTGGTGTTCATAACTGTTTCCTGTTGCGGTTGTCACCTATATGCTAGCCGAATGTTGTTGCAGTATTGCTTAGGAGCTGAATTTAAGAAGCAGGTTGTCAGGTCTGTGAGCAACTCTCCCAAGTGAGATAGTCTATTGGGAAGTGAGTTCTCCTGGAAGGGAGTCCTGTAACAGCTACAATACTCTGAGACTTCTGTTCCAGCCTGTTGTTGAAGCCCAAGGTAAGGGAGGTGTACTAGCCGATGGACTTGTAGTAGTGAAGGTTACTCTCGGGTGGAGCAAGCGTGTGGGGAATGAGGGTCTGTGAGTGTGGGCATAAGTGGCTCCTGGGATAAAAGATTCTTCCTGTTGCTTTGTCCAACTTCCTTGTTGTCCTTGCCAAGCCTAGAATTCCCTTGCCCGGTGGAGTTTAGTCCCATCTTGGGGGTGACCTACTGCTGAGAGTGATGAGCAACGCAGTCTAAGGCTAGGAGGTTTGTGGAAGGTCTGCACGCAGTTGGTGGATTTACTCCAGATAAAAAATAAGTATCATTGATGTGCTTAATTATGTATTTTATGCATGTTTTGTGATGCTTATATGTTTTCATGTATTCTGTTGCATGTATGAATTGTTGTTAATTCTATTTAAGTCTGTATGATGGCAGCAACTCTATGTTAAATGTGTTAAATTCATTATTATGCATATATATTATATAAGCTGTAAATTCCACGTGGTAGCATTACTTGGTCTCTGGAGGGTTGGGGATGTTACAATATGGTATTAGAGCATAGTTACAACACTGAGCCTGGATAGGCCATGTTAGTGGTTAATGAGACAAATATTTTAGAGTGAATTGTTGTCAAAAGAGGCAAAATTCGAGGTTCAGAGTGTCCCTGGGTGCAAGGAGTGCGTCGACAGAGTCTTTGACTCAAAAATCTCAGGAGAAATAGATTGAGTTTTCTCGTGAAGGGACACGAAGATCTGTTGCAAGGAGTGCACAGATCCGAAAGTTGACCAAGTGTCGAAGCAACCCTCTAAGGAGAAAGGGGTTCGAGAAACGAAGCTCGGGAGGAGGAGCGACAACAATCATCAGATCTATTGTTGGAAGGACTCTGGACCGTCAGATCCGTGTCCAGGGAAGCAAAGTAAAGTCATTTCGAAGGATTTCAAGTGTGGAGTGTGACAAAATCCCAAAGTCCCAAAGAGTTGAAGTGGTGAGCCATGAGGACGTCACCTAGAGGTGAAGTGGACACATAGGATGTGTGCCACATGTCAGTGGGTTTTGAACCCATGGAAGATTGAAATGGAATTTGGAATGTGGCATGTGTCACCCATCTAAATGGGCCACATATCAACCGCTAGTATTCCACCATGTGGCATCCTGTATGAGCAGGGTTAATGGGGCTGAGGTTAGGTAACGTAGTTAAAAGTCCGAGGACCCACAGTGGCGTTGATCACGATACACCAAGATCAACGACCAAAAGGCATTGCGGGGACCCAAGTTGAATGAAAGGTAGTTATCCAAGGTGGTCCTGCAATCCAAACTACAGTTTCACCCAAGGGTTACGTGTCAATGTCAAAAGAGTTGCGGGGTGAAAGGGGGGTTACTCCAAACCACCGTTGCATGCCCCCGCAATTGGAAAACGTTAAGTGATATGATGTAATGACGTCACCAAAGGTGATTGGGAATGTTCAAAGATTAACAGTTCAGATGTGCGGATGTGAGATCCTTCGAAGCTCTAAAGTCTCGAAGACCCGAAGTTCCAGAACTCAGACACTTGAGGTTCCATAGTGAGTGTTAGTCGTTGGATGCTGGGAAGATGTGGACTATTGATCCACTCTTCTTTGTGAGTTCGATAACTCAGAACTCCGAGAGATTGTTGTGTTGTGCTTTGAAAATTTTCAAAGCTGAAGGCCCGAGTAAGCAATTTTTTACTTAGCACTTGGTCACGGCCCGTGATCACATGGGTTGGGGACTGAGAGGAAGGGGCTAGTGCCCGAAAATTATTACATAGAAGAGAAAATCTTGGAAATAAAATGAAATCTAAACGTTTTTCTTAAATCAGATTGGTTTATGAATGTTGTGGGAATTGTTAAGGATTGATGGCCTGACAAATTTCGATTGACTGCACGTTGTGTTTGCAGAGTTCAATGAGTGTCAGGACCGCAATGAATTGCCACTGAGTGTAGAGAAATGGAGGAGGCACATAATGCTTCCAGTTCAGAGAATGAAGTAAAAGGAATGGATGTCCATTTAGGAGTGGAGGAATCAAACTCCAATGGGAACAGAGGAGAGATGGACAAGGAAGAGCGTATGATGAAAAACATTGAATGATTGTAGAAAGATGCCCGGGCTCACCGAGATGATAACAGAAATCTCATGAAAGCTAGGGATCAATAAGGAAAATTCAACTTGAAGTTGATGCAGAGTCTGGAAAGAATTGAAAAGAAGTTGGATAAGGAGAGTGACTCAAGCAAAACAGGTAGTCGCAAGAACCCTAAGAGGAAAAGAAGATCAAGAAGCATTAGTAGGCATCATCATCACTCCCCAAAATATTCCAATAAGGAGGCACACAGTAGTTCAAGCCCATATCCTACCGGAAAACATAGGATATGTGGAGTGGATGAGCTGAAGGGTGAAATGAACAAGATTAAACCTCCTGCTTTTGATGGAGAACACAAGAAAGATGAAGATGTCGAGACTTGGTTGCTTGGCATGAGGAAATATTTCCAACTGCAGAACTATTCTTCTCATGCAAAGGGAAGAATTTCCATTTACCAACTTAAAGAAAAGGAATCCATATGGCGGGAGCATCTTGTGCAAGTACAACACGTTAAAGAGAAGAATGTTATTTGGAGGGAGTTCAAGAAACATTTTGAAAATAAGTACTTAACTAAGAGATACTATGCCAGAAAGATGAAAGAGTTCTTTGAACTCAAGTTGGGCAGCATGACCATTGATGAATATGAACGAAGGTTTTTGGAATTGTTTAAGTATGTTCCTTTCATCAAGGACGAAACCGTCAAAATTCAAAGGAATAGACTGCCACCTTCCATCAGTGACAAGATCCAGTATGATGACCCAAAGACTATGGAAGAAACTATAAGGAGAGAAAAATGCGTATATGATCAACAAAAAGAAAATCCTACTTTCCAAAAAGCTTGGGAAGACAAGAAGAAGTTTAAAAGGGAGTAGAGGAAAAAGGGAACCAAACCACCATTTTTCAGGAATAGCCCTCAAGGACAGTCGGGTTTTAGAGAGCCTAGGAAGGCTAAGGTGGGTGGACAAATGCCAAGACATCCACCTATGGAATGTTGGGTCTGTAAAGGAAATCATAGGTACAGAGGTTGTCCCCACATAAATGAAAAAGTGAGAGCTGTCCATAATGTTCAGCAGGAAGAAACAATGGAGGACATGGGAAGTAGTGTACCAAGGATCTACGCAGCCCTGGACAACAAGCAAGAAGAATATCAGTCGCACATGATTGAAGTGGAAGGTATGATCAACAACCATGCCTTTACTATTTTAATTGATTCAGGGGCTATCCATAGTTATGTAGATCCTAGAGTGGTGGAAAGTTTGCAATTGTCAAGAAGCAAACATGGAAAATATTGGTTAGTGCAGCTAGCTACAGGAACCAAGAGAAAGGTTACGAAATTGGTTAAGTCTTGTCCAGTGGACATGAACGGATTGAGCACGAGAGTTGAATTGAACATTTTAAATTTAGGTTCCTATGAATGACTAATTAGGATGGATTGGTTGGACCAACACCACGCCATATTAGACTGTCGTAATAAGGAATTGACTTGCCTAGATGAGGAAGGGAATCATAGAACAGTCCAAGGAATTCCCAGGACAATAACTGTTAGAGAAATCTCAGCAATGCAGCTGAAGAAGTGCTACAGGAAACATTGTCAATTATTTGCATCCCACTTGGAGGAAGCACCTGAGGATAAGGTGTCAAAGATCGAAGACCATTCCGTATTAAAATATTTTGAGGATGTATTCCAGGAGGTACCAGGACTACCCTTGAAAAGAGATATTGACTTTTATGTAAACTTGATGCCTAGAGCAGCTCCAGTTTCAAAAGCTCCTTATAGAATGAGTACACCAGATTTGAAAGAACTGCAATTGCAACTTGAAGAGCTTCTGAAGAAGGGGTATATAAGCCCAAGTGTGTCACCTTGGGGAGCCCTGATCCTATTCGTGAAGAAGGATGGGACATTGAGATTGTGCATCGATTTCAGATAGTTGAACAAAGTGATTGTTAAGAACAAGTATCCTCTGTCAAGGATTGATGATCTCTTTGACTAGTCGAAGGATGCTAAGATATTTTCAAAAATAGATCTCAAGTTAGGATATTACCAGGTAAGAATAAAGGATGAAGACATCAACAAGACTGCCTTCAGAAAAAGGTATGGTCATTATGAATTCATAGTGGTGCCATTTGGGTTGTTGAATGCACCTGTTGTTTTCATGTGTTTAATGAATGGGGTATTTAGGGAATATCTAGAAAAGTTTGTCATAGTCTTTTTGGATGACATATTGATGTATTCCAAGTCGGAGGAAGAGAGTGAACAACATCTGAGGATGGTGTTGCAGGTTCTAAGAGAGCACTAGCTATATGCCAAATTGAGCAAGTGCTCATTTTATCAAAAGCAAATCCACTACTTGGGGCATATAATTTCAGAGGATGGAATAGCCGTGGATCCTGAGAATATTAAGGCCATCAGATAATGGTCAGTGCCTAATAATGTGACAGAAGTCATATCCTTTATGGGTCTAGCTAGCTATTACCAAATTTTCATTGCAGGGTTCTCAAGGATAGATCACTCTATCACTTCCTTGCAAAGGAAGGAGAAGAAGTTTCAGTGGATAAAAGAATGTGAGAAAAGCTTCCAGTGATTGAAGCAGCTGTTAACTAGTGCTCCAATCCTGAGGATTATAGATCTGAATGAAGACTTTGTAGTGTGTACAGATGCATGCAAAGAAGGATTGGGAGGAGTCCTCAGTCAAAATGGATTCATAATTTGTTATGAATCCAGAAAGTTGAATGAGAACAAAAGGAACTATGAAACTCATGATTTGGAGTTGGAAACCATAGTACATGATCTAAATAAATGGAGGCATTACCTCATGGGAAGGAGGGTCGAACTGAGGACAGACCATAACGGTCTGAAGTATTTGTTTGATCGGCCAACCTTGAATGCTAGGCAAAGTAGGTGGTTATAATTCCTTTGTGAGTATGACTTTGATATCAAGCATATCAAAGGAAAGTAGAACAAAGTGGCTGATGCACTCAACAGGAGAGTGCATGAACTACATGCTACAACCATTAACATGTACCAAAGTGACATTAAGGGAGTAATTTTGGAAGCTGCAAATGCATATTTGCAGCACATGGAGTTGGTAGCAAAGCTAMAATGTGGTAAGATGCTACAGAAAGTGGAAAATTATAAATTAGAGGTTGATGGAATACTTTTGTACAAGAACAAAATTTATGTACCTAATTTTCAGGACTTGAAACTTATGATTTTGAATGAAATTGATAATGTGCCTTATGCTRGGCACCCTGGATATCAGAAAACTGTGGCAGTAGTCAATAGACATTAATTTTKKCCAAGTATGAAGAAATAAATTGAAGAATACATCGCCAGATGTATGGAATGCCAAAAGGTCAAAGCTGAGCATATGCACCCATCCGGGTTGCTACAACCTTTACCCATTCCTGAGTGGAAGTGGGAGGTAGTGACAATGGATTTCATCATAGGATTTCCCAGGACTGGCAAGCAACATGATTCAATCATGGCGGTGGTGGACAAGCTTATGAAAGCTGCCCATTTTATTCCATTAAAGACTACTCACAAGGAAACTAATGTTACCGATATCTTTATGAGGGAAATAGCACGATTGCACGATGTTACCAAGACAATTTTGTCTGAAAAAGACCCGAAATTCACCTCAAAGTTCTGGAAAGGGTTATTCAAGGGGTTCAGAACGAATTTGAACTTCAGCACTGCTTATCATCCTGAATTTGATGGGTAGACAGAGAGGGTGAACCAAGTGATAGAAGACATGCTACATATGTATGTGATAGACAAACCGTCTAAATGGGAAGACTACCCACACTTGGTAGAATTTGCCTACAACAATGGGTATCAAACATCACTGAAGATGAGCTCGTTTGAAGAACTTTACGGCAGAAAGTGAAACACTCCAGTATGCTGGGATAACCCAGCTGATAGATCAGTAGTTGGGCCAGAGTTGCTCAAGGAAACAGAAGAAAAAATGTTGAAGATTAGGCAGAATTTGAAGGCTGCCCAAGATAAGCAGAAGAGTTATGCTGATAAGAATAGGACCCACATGCATTTTAAAGTGGGTGATCATGTTTTCCTAAAAGTGAAAGCCAACAAAAGTTCCTTGAAGTTGGGAAACTACTCAAAGTTGGCAGCTAGATTTTGTGGACTGTTTGAAATCCCAGAAAGGATTGGACCAGTTGCATATATGCTTGCATTTCCTGCATCCACGACTGTACATAATGTGTTTCATATTTCATTGCTTAAGAAATATATGCCTGATGTTAATCATGTAATCGATTAGAATGTGATTTAGGTGGAGCAAGAAGGCATCTTGCAGGTGCATCCAGTGTGTATACTGGACCGGAAAAGCAAACAGCTCTGGAATCGAGGCATAGAGCTTGTAAAAGTCCTGTGGACTTGGTACGGTCCTGAGGATGCAACATGGGAGCATGAAGATGCTATGTGGGCAAAGTACCCGCATCTTTTTGAAGAATTTGGAAATCTTGTTGTTGTTTTATAAATAAGTTGAACTGAGGACAGTGAAAAAATAAGGAGAGGGGATTGTAATAACCCAAGGCTGAGCCCCTGCTGAATTGTAATTTTTCTTATAGGCTGGTGAGCCGAGTGATTATAAGTTGAGGAACTTATGTATTTATTAGGCTGGTGAGCTAGATGTCAAGGCCAAGAGCTTGATATTTTGTTTGTATATGTAATTATGTAGATCATTAATAAAAATATAAACATTGTTGTGTGTAGGCTGACTACGAAGAAGAGTTATGGGGGACTAATTTCCACTAGGTAGGGTAAGGAAGAAGGGGCTAAGTATTTGGGCCTAGGGGCTAAGCTAGGGGGCTTACCTCTAGAGGAATAATATTTTAATGTTATTTCCTGAAAACTAAGGTGGACATAATATGTTTTGTTATCCTAAGTTCCTGGTGGCCGGGGACGTAGGCTAAATGGAGTGCATGCAGCTCCCGGAAGACAAGTGTCGACCTGGGCTCATGCAGTTAAAAGCGAAAGCGTCAACTATGTTGTGGGTTCACTTGCCATTCTCGACGCATTGTCTAACTGTGAACCAGGAGCATCCATCACGGATCTCTGGAACTAGTAAACCGTGAGTCAAACCGTGCTGGTAGTTCATTGGTCATTCGACCATCCTCCACGTGAGTTCGTGAGTCCATTCTCCCATCCTCCATCTGAACCGAGACCTCCATCGTCTGACCTCTACATAACCTCACACATCTGAGAAACTAGTCGGGGAGGGAAAGACCGACCTATGAGTCCTGTGAACCCAGGTTTATGCACACTACAAATCTGAGTTCGTGCCTTAACCATTTGGGGTTGTTGCCTTATGTTCGCCTGAGCTGTGTTGTGTCTTAGCGTTACGTTGTTTCCATTTTCGGTGTCCATAACTGTTTCCTGTTGCTGCTGTCACATGTATGCTAGCCGAATGTTGTTGCAGTATTTCTTAGGAGCTGAATTGAAGAAGCAACTTGTCAAGCCTGTGAGCAACTCTCCCAGGTGAGAGAGTCTGCTAGGAAGTGATTTCTCTTGGAAGGGAGTCTCGTAGCAACTACAGTACTCTGAGACTTCTGGTCTAGCCTGTTGCTGAAGCCCAAGGTAAGGGGGGTGTACTAGCCGATGGACTTGTAGTAGTGAAGGTGTACTCTCCTGGGGTGGAGTAGGTGTGTGGGGGATGAGGGTCTATGAGATGTGGGCATAAGTGGCTCATGGGATAAAAGATCCTTCCTGTTGCTTTCTGCAACTTCCTTGTTGTCCTTGCCAAGCCTAGAATTCCCTTGCCCGATGGAGTTTAGTCCCAGCTTGGGGGCGACCTACTGCTGATAGTGATGAGTAGCGCGGTCTAAGACTGGGAGGTTCGTGGAAGGTCTACACATAGTTGGTGGATTTACTCCAGATAAAAGATAAGTATCATTGTTGTGCTTAATTATGTATTTTATGCATGTTTTGTGATGCTTGTATGTTTTCATGTACTCTGTTGCATGTATGAATTGTTGTTAATTCTATTTAAGTCAGTATGATGGCAGTAACTCTATGTTAAATGTGTTAAATTCATTATTATGCATATATATTATATAAGTTGTAAATTCCGCGTGGTAGCATTACCCAGTCTTTGGAGAGTCGGGGATGTTACACAATATAACATATTGCAAATCAAATTATAAATTCAAAGAAACTTATTGTTAATACATCTTGATTCTAGACACATCTTAAAGACAAAATGGATTTTGATAGAATAATCCCTACAAAACCGGTGATGGGGCTTTGACACATATATTGTTGTGCTTGTAGTTAAAAGGGAAGATCATGCAACTAAAATCAATGTGCCAAGTATTTCTTAGCCAATTGTTGTTGCAAAAAAAGGTGCTAAGGTATTTATAGATGTGCATTATGGCTTCTCTATATTGTATAATATTTTATCCACCCTTAGCAATTGAAATAGAATAAAAATAAAAAAAACTCATTGCCTATTTGTTTTGCTATAAGATATGATCAAAGCCTTTCCCTTTAAATGTGGAAATATTAGCTCCTTTGAAATTAAATCCAAGACAAGGAAAATAAGATAATGCATTCAAGTATGCACTATTTGACAAATCTTCATTTCCTATAAGTATATTTACTTGCTAAACTTCAAAGTTCCTTAATATAGTTATCTTAATCAAGTTCCTTGAAACTTAAAAGTCTCTTTTCTCTTTAATAGATGAATAGGGACCCACAAACAATAATCTAATTAATGATAATAACATTCAAATAAAAGTCAACAATCTCTATAAAAGATTAATACAGAACAAGGTCCCTGTTTTGGACAAGTTCTCTTTGATGCCTTACCATTTTCTCAAGTTGTTGAACATTATTTTAAAATATATTTTTGGTGAAAGATAGTTGTGTTGAAATAACATTCAATGAAAATGGTGAACACTAAATTGGTAAGGACACAATGCACTCGGTCTAAAATTGATATTTGTTTATTTTCATTGTCTTTCAACAATAAATTGAATCATGAGAAATTCATGACCTTCGTCCATTACACAATCGTACAACTAGCATCAATTTGTTTGATCTCAATCAATCAAGCCTTTTAACAGTTGTTAGTTATACAATTATGTTTTTATTTATTTTTAATATTAAACTATATATTCATTTAGATCATATCTATCTTTAGTGACACAATACTCTATTTCTCCAATGCAATTGCCAAGAATTCCTTCAACAACTCAAAATGGATCAAGATTCATAAATCACATATTATTTATATTATGTATTGATTATTTTGAATGGAAGGTATACCAAGTCTTCCAATATTAAAGGATGTCTAATATTCAACAATACAATAGGTAGAAAAATTACATGTAGAATACCTGTGCATTTTGCTTTAAAAACTCTAACAAATTACTTGTGCACGTTATACATAATGCATAGAAAGTAACATGAGAAAATTATGTGTAAATAGCTATGTTATTTATGTGTAAATATCTATACTTATTATGTCAAAATAGTTATGCTAAAAGACACAAAGACATTACCACTATGGCTCTTGTTATATTTAATAAGTATTATATAAGGTCATGCCTTTTATGATAGGCATGTCTCATTTGTCATATAAATATGATATTGTTATTGAATACATATCACCATATTATGTATCTCTAATACTTATTAAATGTTTTTATTTTATGTACTTTGGATTATATGGCTTCATGTGTTTATTCATGATCCATAATATTCATGATCTTTAATTTCCTAATCTATAGTTAAGTTAACTCACTAGAGCATATCTTCATTAGTTTTATGAAAATTTCAATGTTTTATTTTTCCTTGTTATTCCATTGTGCTTTAATTTTGATTGTTTAAAACTTGCACTATGTAGAAACAATGTTGAAGAAAAAAATGATAAACACAAAAATAATACAATTTTTTACTCTAGAAACACATTTTGGAAAACCAACAAAAAAATAGTCTTTGTTCGGCTTTTGTTTGTGCTAAAAAATTATTACAAACTAGAACCATACACTTTCAATCAAAGAATTTGTGTATTGTTATTCTTTTGGATTTATTTTACAAATTGTTGTTTGGCTCAGAGACAATCTTTGTTCTCCTTGAACAAGGTCAAAATCCTCTTCATCCTTAAATCTGTGATAATATTTATTCATTCTAATTCTAAGTCCTTAGTGTTTATACCACTCTATCCTTCTTCTCAAGCTTCAATTTTTCCTCTTTTGACTCCCTCCTTTCACTATGAGAATATATGAAGAAGAGTACAATGAGAAGAGTTAATGAAGATGATTCTATGCAAAGGGAAATAGCTGAGCTAAATAGGCTCAAGCAAATCAAGAATAGAAAGTACAACTGGCCAAGACAGCTGGCAGTGTACAGTAAGCCTGTTGAGGTTACATTATATTTAACACTCACTCTTAAACTCAACAGTTACAAACATCAGCATTGATTATGCCTAAGTGTTGTCTCTGAAAATCAAAAACAGATTTTCCTAGTGGCTTTGTAAAGATATCAGCAAGTTGATCTTGAGAACCACATAATTGTAGTACAATATTACCATTATTGACTAGCTCGCGTATGAAATGAAAATGAGTGTCAATGTGTTTTCTTTTCTTGTGAAACACATGATTTTTGGATAGAGCAATTGCTGATGTATTGTCACAGAAAATAGGAGTTGGATCCTTTTCTGTATGCCACACATCTTGACAGGAAGCTGAGGTAGCAGCGACATACTCTGCCTCTGTAGAAGATATTGAAACAATTGGTTGCTTCTTTGATGCCCATGAGATTAGGTTCGTGCCCAGTTGAAAAACATGTCCAGATGTGCTTTTCCTATCATCTAGGTTGCCTGCAAAATCACTGTCTGTGTAACCAGAAAGTTGATTACTATCAGATTTAGTGTACCATAAGCCGAAATTGAGAGTTCCTGCAACATATCTCAGAATTCGTTTCACCATTTTCCAATGAGAATATTTTGGTGATTCCATGAATCTGGAAACAAGGTTGGCTGCATACATAATGTCAGGCCTAGTGGTTGTAAGATACAAAAAACTACCTACTAAAATTTTGTATAAAGTAGAGTCCACTGTAGGACCTTCATCTTTCTTGCTCAATTTTGTGCCTAGTGGTATGGGGGTTTCTACTGGATTGCATTCTTCCATGCAAAATCTTTTGAGGATGTCTGCTGCATACTTTTGTTGACAAACAAACATGCCTTTGGCTGATTGATGAACCTCAATCCCTAAAAAATATTTCATTATGCCAAGATCTATCATCTCAAATTCAGATTGCATGGCATGTTTAAAATTTGTTAACTCAAGATTTCCTGTATAGATCATGTCATCAACATATAAACATACAATCAAAATTTTACCGTGCTGATCTGTTTTGGTGTAAAGAGTTGGCTCATTTTAGCTTCTGTTGAAACCACTTTTGATCAGATAAGTGTCAATTCTGTTGTACCAAGCTTTTGGAGCTTGCTTTAAGCCATACAAGGCTTTCTTCAACCGATATACTTTGGTTGGCTGCTTTTGGACTTCAAATCCAGGTGGATGATCAACATAAACTTCTTCTTCTAAGAAACCATTCAGGAATGTTGACTTGATATCCATCTGGTATACTTGCCATTTGTGTTGGGCTGCTATGGCCAATAGAGTCCTTACAGTGTCTAATCTTGCTACTGGAGCAAAAGTTTCACCATAATCAGTACCTGGTTGTTGTGAGAATCCTTTGGCAACAAGTCTTGCCT
>ML779177.1:161527-177063 GCA_009831015.1 Picea engelmannii | reverse complement strand
GGTATGTTTTTACTATAGGTGGAACAACAGTAAGTTGGATTTCGAAACTGCAAAAGGTTGTTGCACTTTCAACAACAGAGGCAGAGTATGTTGTTGCTACAGGGGCTAGTAAAGAAATGATTTGGTTACAAAGGTTTATGGAGGAATTGGGAAAGAAGCAGGAGAACAGTCGGTTATACTATGATAGTCAGAGTGCCATTCACCTTGCAAAGAACTCAGCCTTCCATTTGAAGACTAAGCATATACAGTTGAGGTACCACTTCATACGATCCGCCTTGAAAGATGGACAATTGAAGCTGGAAAAGATACACACTAGCCAGAATCCTGCAGACATGTTAACAAAGGGACTAACCAGGGAGAAACCGAGTTCCTGCTCAGTTTCAGTTGGTCTTCAAGAATGAATATGAAAATGAGAAATTTGCTAGGTCCAAGAAGGTTCAGAGTCCAACATATACAACAGCGGTGGAGTTGCTGAGATCAGTCTCCAAGTGGGAGATTGTTGGTTGTGGAGCCTGATTATCTTCCTGATTCAGAGGTCCTTTCTTTCAGCTGTGTTTATACCCCATGAAGTATTTACGCCCCATAAGTATGTACACTCCTCCACGCGGGGGAGTGTAGAGGGGGGGTACCCCCTCTGCGGGGTCTGGGGGCAAGCGGGCCCCTAGCGAGGGTTCGAGGGTGAAGCCCCCGAAGCAAAAATTGCCTTGTAAAAGTATATTGCAATTTCATTGTAAATATGGACCGTTCATTATAAGTTCATAGATCTAACGGTAGAGATTATGTTAGGGTTTTTTTCCCTAGAAGGCAACCCTCTTTTATGAGGGAAATGTATTGCGGCTATAGAGGATGGTGAATATTGTATTTTGAGAGAGAAGACTGTGAGAGAAAGAAGAGGAAGTTACAACGGGTTTTGTTGTAGGTTGTATCCCTTCATTTGCTGGATAATAATAAAGGAAGGACCTGGCAATTTCTCTGGTGGACGTAGCCCACACTGGGTGAACCACATAAATCTATGTCTCTCTTGTATTGTGTGTCTTCTATGTTTTGTTTCTGCATTTGTTTTATTTTATTTCTCCGCGGTCCTGTTTTTCTAACAGTGACATGACAGGTTGGGAGTTTTGGTGGATTGACATAGATCTTAGTTCACAACAGTATGTTGTGTGGAGGGTTTCCAATTCCACGGATGGACTTCCAGTGGATTTTCATAGTGATTTGCAATGGGTGTAGGTCAAGTTCTTTGGCACAAATAAGATAGCTTCGTGTGTATGGAAGTTTGATGAGACAAAGTCTTCATTGGGCTGGAGATTTTCACATTTGACAGTGAGTCTAGGTGCAACAATGTATGAGGTATTTGACCCAGGAGGATGAGGACGCTTGCAGAGATGAGTTGTGAAGGTCTAGAGTGGACTAGACTGAGTTCCCAACCACAAATTATGACTATTTCAGAGAGAGGACACGAGTTTTGTTGCAACGTATGTATAGACACAAAGAGTTTTGTGACTTGGATGATGGAATTGGGAATGAGTTCATTGGATGGTCATGACTTGGGTAAGTGGGACACTTGCCTTGGGAGGATTGCATGGTTCTTATACAGTGGGAGCCACTAACATATGAAATGAGCACACGATTTGTTTGAGAGCTTCACAGAGTTTGAATCAGGTATATACGTGGAGCTTGGTATGGGGACCATGCATGAAGTGCAAGGATCTAGAACAATGTCATTCTGAATGGAGTCAAGAGATGTGTTGAGGGTGAAAAATGTGCTATGGGTGCCAAAGTGTGCTCTCATTCTCAATTATTGAGGAGAAGGACTATGTAGTTTTGTTTTCGGATGGATATGTGTTATTCATTCCCATAGGATCTAGCTCATATGCAACAATGGTTCTTAGATTTAGAGAGAGAAACCTATAGAGGATGAAGGGACAACCGATGTGATATATGGCCAACGATAGTAGAGTGAAAATTAGCAAGGAGTAGGTAGCTTCAAAGGTTGTGTAGACTCAAAGGGAGCTCGACTTCAGATGGAGTTAACATATTCAGAATGAGTTCAAATTTAGAGGGAGTTAACAGGATCAGAGGGAGAGTCATCCATTCATAGGGAGTCTACCTTTAGGTTTAGATGGGAGAGAGGAGTCTTCCAAGACTGTGAGGAAGGTGTCATGGGTTGAGAAGGATGCTTATAAGTGAGAGAATTCTAGGAGCAAGGTGTCTTCCAAGAAGGGTCCATGTCATACAACAATATTTGCTTGTGTGTTAGAGGGAGCATCCAATCAGGTAGATTGGAGAGAAAATGTGGTAGCAGATCCATTGTGGGAGATTGACATACTTCCAGGTGGTGGTGAGAATATGTCCCTCGCTAAGAGGGAGTGTTGATGTTTTGGTAGCATCAAGAGTATTCTCACATGTGTGGGGATTTTTGGGCTGGTGTTGGGGCTTCACACCCACATGTGTGAATAATCAATTCTAATTTAATCTTGAATTAATTTAGGGGCTTCTTCTATATCCTTTTGAGTTATATAAAGGGAAATTAGTGAGAAGAAGAAACATAAGGTGAATGTGAGATTTATTTTCTTGGTGAAAAGTGTGGTGACCTCAACTATCCATGGAGTAGGTCGAGTAGGGTCTCAACTTTGTTGTTTGGAAGTGTTATGGGAAATGAGAAAGGAAGCCACAGGTGGTTATAGGACTCATATTGCAAGAAGCACCTAGCTACAGGTATGTGGGGCAAGTTATGATGGAAACCACTATGTTTTAGGGGCTTGGCTTGCTAGTAAAGGCATTTGTAGGTGAAGAGGAGGATCATCATGTAAGAAACATGTAGCCACAGGTCTCTGTGGAAGTGAGAAGCCAAGGATAAGGGAAACACCAAAGTGTTGAGACTGTTTTGGAGGCTTGGCCTAATGGAAAAGGGAAACAACAGAGTGTTGGGATTGTTCTGAACAACTGGCTACTGATTTGAGGGCTGGTAAAGCAGGTTTGAGGGGTTGGTACAACAAGTTCAATGGGATAGAATATCTAGTTTCATCCACAGATCTTGGTACAGTACAATCAACCTTGTCTCAAATATTTTGGACAACTTTTATGGCTGGGAAAACCAGCTGAAAGGACAAGTAAGGGCATGTGTAAAGTTTCCATAATAATGGTGCTAAGTTGTAGAGGTAGTGGAAGGTTTGGAGGGATAGTGGATGACCTAAACCTTAGCCTCAATTCAACAACAAGGAAACCGAGAGGGTTTCACTGATAGTGAGTAAGGATTTATGCGTTTATGATTTTCTTGTTTTGGCATCTTTATTGTGTAATAAAATTAGGCCATTTCCCATGTTACGAGATCCCATTGTTCTTGGATTGTATTGAATGAAGAACAATTGTTTTGGGAATTAAATTCCTTTGTACTTGTGTATGATTCAATTTATGGTTTTACTTTTCGTTGTGCTAATTTTTTATGCATCTTAGTGTGTTTATGTTCATAGTTCAAAGTGTGTGATTTTTGTGTGTATTGTTGAGAACCTAGACCTAACCTGAGGTGTGTGTGCACCGAGTCCAAGTTCACTTCAAATTCTAATAGAGTATACCTCCTATGAGATATGTTGGCCATGTTGTATTGGTTTCTTCCATCCATGAGCCTTCTAATGGTTCATTGGAGGAGATGTGTGATACTTTGATGGAGGATGACACTGAGATTGATCCCAAGTTTGTTGTTTAAGGGAGTATAGTAGAGTACAAGAATAGTGTTGATGGATTCTCTCTAACAAATGGAATTTCCCATGGATTCTCTCAGACATAGGGAGTTACTCATGATGTTACTGTTGTTTCAAAACTCTCTCAGTACAAGGGAGTTGACCTAGTTTAGGTTAATGTTTTAGTTGTTGGAGGATTTGAGGTGCATGTGAGGGATTCTCATGATGAAAATTTGTTAATGGTTTTGCATATGTTATTACCTATACCACGAAATTGGTATTCCAAGATCGAGGATTTGACTTGTGTACTTTTATATATTTGTGATTGTTGCACCTCATATTTGCTTTAGTGTACCCTACATTTTGTCACCAAATGTGGCCCGTCATATGAGCAGATTATGTGCCTCATTGTATCATGATGATTGAAAATCATGGGTGTATTTGCACTCATGTATTATATTGGACCATTCTTAAATGTTTTATGTATTGATGGGGGCCCTATGTAGTATCTGTAAACTCCTTTTGGTTGGTCATGGACGGTCCTTTTAGTCCCCATTTCAAGATGGGTATTGCTCTTATGTATTTGGTTGACTTCCCCTTGATGTTGGTAACTCTTCATCATTTCATTCATTTATGATATGGGTATTTATGCCACCATCTGTGGATCTACTAGGACACGTGATCTAGGGGAGCTACTAGTATCTCTCACTCATTTGTATATGATGTAAAAGTGTTTCTCTTGTTGTAAAGGTTGTCACGCCTATGTATAGCACACTTATTGTAATCCTAAGCATGGATCCCTATATTATGTATTCAACACACTTTGGCCATCTGATTTCATATATGTTTTTGTAGATGCTCACTCAGTTTTATGTACATGTGGCATGTTTTACTTGTTTTCAATTAGTCTCCTTCTTTATGTGGATGACAAGTATTCTTTTTTGTTAGTCTCATAGGCTAATTTTAGGGAGAAAGAATTAATAAAGAATGAGAAGGATGTAGAATACTCCTCTATAAATAGAGGCTCTCCTCTCATTCCAATTTTTTTTGAATTGTTGAATATCATATTTTAATACAATTAATAGAAGATCTACCTTTTGAGGTTTTGGTGTCAAACATACAAAGGACAATTTGAAAGCTTGAAGATGAAAGAAGAAGAAAACATTGCAGAATATCTTCTAAGAGTAGATGAAATTGTCAACACAATCAGAGGACTAGGAGAAGAATTAGATGACAAAATAGTAGTCCAAAAGGTACTAATATCACTCCCAATGAGATATGATCCCAAAGTATCTACCTTGGAAGATCGAGAGAATCTTGACAAACTCACAATGGATGAACTACATGGAATTATCACAGTGAGAACAGGACAAGAAAAAACTTCAAACAGTGAAACAACCTTCAAAGTCTCAAAAGGAACTAAAAACCATGAACATATATCGAATGAAAGCAACTCAGACAAATCCAATGAGGAAGAATCAAACTTCATTAAGAAACTTAAGAAATGATCTGGCAAATACAAAGGGAATTTACCTTTCAAATGCTTCAACTATGGAAAAATTGGACACTTTGCTTCCAAATGTCCTTATCCCAAGGAGAAAGATAGTGAGGATGAAGAAACTTACAATTAGAAAGAACATAAAAAGAGTAAAGCCCAATACAAAAAGAAATTCTATAAGAAAAAAAAAACTTTTATTCTAAAGAAGACAATAGCTCATCTGATGTGAGGGAAGATGATGATACAAAGGTTCTATTTATGGGAATAGAAACTCAAACTCACACTACCGAAGATAATAATTATGAAAATGAAGAAATTCAAGAAGTTGAAGGAGAAGTCGATATTGAAGGAGAACTCATTAGTGCCCTCGAAGAACTAAAAATATATAGAAAGAAGAACAAACAATTAAAAGAACAATTGTTAGATTATAAGGAAGAACACAAATCAAGAGAAGAAGAAGTTTCAAAAAGCATCAAGAAAACATAACAAATCATTGTTGATTTAAAAACTCAACTATAGGAAGCTAAAAGAATTGAGGAAATCTTAAGTAAACGACTTAACGACAATGAACAAAACTGTGAAAAATTAGAGGATGAAATAGTTCTTCTAAGAAGGAAACTTGAAAAAGGCACTAACCTTTCAAAGTTAGAAAGTAATTCAAAAATATTGGATGACATCCTTAACAGTCAAAGACCATCAAGTAATAAGGCTAGACTGGGTTATGATCACAAGGAAACTAATAAAGGCTTAAAATCTGAAATACAGAAAAGTGATAAAAATCCAAAGACTTACGCAACTTCCCTTCATAGCTCCTTCAAAAGAGAAAAGAACAATATAAACAATGACTCTACGCAACAAATATTTTCACTCTCTCCAAAAAGAAATGATTACAAAAGAAATACTACTCCAAGAAGAACTCCTCCAAAAAGGTATAAACAACTCTTTCTTGGCTACTATTTTTCTTGTCATAATTTTGGGCATAAAGCATTAGACTGTAAATATTATAAAAAGAACTATCATAAAAGTGTTCAAGGATATGGCCATAGGAACAACAAGTCTAGTAGCAATCAAAGGAGTAGAAACTATAAGTCATTTTCTCTGCTATTAGATTACAACATCGAATGTTAAAAACGTAAAAATTATGGTCATAAAGCTAGTAATTGCAAATTATTAGAATCTACCATGAAGACAAATAATTCAAATTTTCTAAAAGAAAAACATAAGAAGATATGGAAAGAAAAACAAAAGGAAACATAATGTAAGGTAACATTGTATGCCAAAGATAAAATAAGGCAATGGAATGTTGACAGTGGGTGTTCAAAACATATGACAGGAGATCAAAACAAATTCCTCAGCCTGAAAAAGGAGAATAAAGGAAAGGTTACATTTGGAGATGATGTCTTTGCAAAAATACTTGGTAAGGGGACGGTCAGTCTGGGAAATGACAAAACTAAAGAAGAAAATGTCCTATTAGTTGAAAATTTGAAACCTAATCTCCTTAGTGTGATCCGAACATGTGATCAAGGAAACATTCTCATTTTTTACTCTAAAAAATGTGAGATTAAAAAAGAAGACTTTGAAAAATTAGTAGCTACTGCAACAAGGATACCAAGCAATGTTTATATCTTAAATACAAAAAAAATAAGAAAAATGTTGCATGAGTCAAAGAGATGAAAATTGGCTATGGCATAAAAGAATGGGACACATAAATTTTGATAATCTGGTAAAATTAAGTAACAAGGAAGCTGTGAGAGGTATGTCGAAAATTATAAAACCTTCAAACCCTATTTATAATCATTGCCAACATGGGAAGAAAACAAAATTAAGATTCAAGATGAAAGATTATTCTACCTCAAAACCATTAGAACTTGTTCATACTGACCTATGTGGGCCAACAAGAACAAAGAGTATACAAGGAGAATATTATTTTATTTTATTCATTGATGACTATACTAGAATGACTTGGGTGTGTTTTCTTAAAGAAAAATCAGAAGCTTTTGAAAAATTTAAAGCTTCAAAGCACCAGCTGAAAATGAGACTCATCTCAAAATCAAGTGTCTTAGGTCAGACAATGGAGGGGAATTTACTTCCAACAAATTCAATGAGTTTTTTTTAACTCATGGAATCAAAAGACACTTTTATGCTCCAAGGACTCCTTAGCAAAATGGAGTTGTTGAAAGGAAAAATAGAACTGTTCAAGAGGCAACCAAAACTATGCAAAATGAAGCCAAGCTACCAGATATATATTGGAGAGAAGTAGTGTATACAGTTGTATGCATACTCAATAGAGGAAAACTTAGAGTTAACTATGAAAAAACACCATATGAGTTATGGTATGGTAAGCTAGCATCAATTAAGCACTTCAAAGTTTTTGGGAGAAAATTCTACATAAAAAGAGATGACGATATCTTAGAAAAATTTGATTCCAAAACCGATGAAGGCATATTTTTTGGTTACTCATCCACTAAAAATGCCTACTGGTGTTATAATATAAGGCTACACAAGATTTTGGAAAGTGCAAATGTAAAAGTGGATGATGTAAAAACAAAAGGGATTGAATATCAAGTTAATCCACAAATTAATGAAAGAATAAGAGATGATGATGATGATGATGATGATGAAAGTATATATATACAAGAGGAAGAATCACAACATGAAGAAGAAAAGGAAGAAGAAGAATCACAAGAAAACACAGAAGAAGAGTCACCAAGACAAGATGCAAAAGCACCATCAAGGAGAGTACAAAGAGATCATCCGAAAAGTCTAATCCTTGGTAATAAAAGGGTCGGAGTTGAAACAAGAAAAAAACTAATGTACAAATCAGAACAAGCCTTACTATCCTTAATAAAACCCAAAACATTTGTAGAGACTAGTAAAGATGAAGATTGGATCAAATCCATGAATGAATAACTAGATCAAATAGAGAAAAACTAGACCTGGGAACTTGTCCCAAGACCAAAAAATAAAAATGTGGTAGGGACCAAGTGGATTTTTAAAAAGAAAATTTAATGAAGATGGTCAAGTGATAATAAATAAAGAAAGATTTGTGTGCAAAGGGTATGCACAAGTAGAAGGGATTGAATTAGAAAAAACCTTTTCTCCAACTGCAAGAATGGAAGCAATCATATTATTTCTAGCATGCTCATGCTTTAAGAATTTTAAAGTCTATCAGATAGATGTAAAGTCTGCATTTCTGAATGGAGACTTAAAAGAAGAAGTCTACACAGGGCAACCAAAAGGATTTGAACAACCAAGAAAAGAAGAACAAGTGTACAGATTGAAGAAGGTACTTTACGACCTTAAACAAGCACCCATAGCATGGTATACAAGAATGGATAAGTACTTGTTGCAACAAGTATTCAAAAGAGACATTTCTAACAACATTATCTATCTTAGAATTGAAAAATACAATTTGTTAGTCACATTGGTCTATGTGGATGACATCATATTTGGTTGCAACAATGATGAATCAAGTCATGAATTTTTTCAAGAAATGTCAAAAGAGTTTGAAATGTCTATGATTGGAGAGATAACTTTCTTCCTTGGACTTCAAATCACTTAGTCACCAAAATGAATTCTTATTACTGAGTCCAAATACATGAAAGAGATACTTAAAAAGTTTGGAATGACTGAAAGTGCAACTGTTAGCATTCCAATGACAACCAAATGCAAACTCAACAAGGAAGATGAGTCACCTTCTGTAGAATCAACTCTCTACAGATATATGGTTGGGAACCTGCCATATTTGACTGCATCCAGACTTGATATCATGCAGGCAGTAGGAATGGTGGCAAGATTTCAATCATCTCCCAAGGAATCACATGTGATGGTTGTCAAGAGAATATTTAGATACCATAAGGGCACATCATACTTTGGCTTATGGTATCCAAGGAATAAATGATTTAAACTAATTTCCTACATCGACGTTGACTGGGCTGGTAGTGTGGATGATAAACAAAAACACTAGTGGAAATGCATTTTTATTAGGGGAATGTCCAGTCTCATGGTCAAGTAGAAAACAATCATCAAATTCACTATCTACAATAGAGGCCGAATAAATTGCAGCTACTGAATGTTGCACTCAAATCTTATGGATGATACAAACATTGTAGGATATTAAAATTGAATGTAATCAGCCGAGACCTATCTATTGTGACAATACAAGTGTCATCAACATCTCCAAGAATCTAATCATGCATGCAAAGACCAAACATATACCCATCAAGTATCATTTCTTGAGAGAGAAAGTTAGTGACAAAAAGGTTAGATTGGATTATGTTGGTTCAAAGGAACAAATAACAGACATATTCACTAAACCCCTGCCTAAAGAAGCATTTTAACATCTAAGGAAAATGATGGGAGTAATCTCCCTACAATAATAATAAAAAAGAGGTCATGATGACATGGGAAAAAATGTTGACAGGGGGAGCTGTCAAAAATAGAGGATGGAAAAAGGTTCACTGAAAAAAAATAAAAAATAAAATTAAAAAAAAAACAAAAGAAATATAAAGTGTTGTTGACAGGAGCAGCAAGGAAAAAATAAGACAAGTATTGTCACTTAAAACAAATGAAGGCTAAACAGCATAAAATTGGTGATGAACCACATTCTGGTATCATAGGCCTTGACATTAATGTCAAAGGGGGAGAAACAAATGGTAAAACAATTAGTCATTGTTAGGGAAGCATGTTGTTTTACGATGTATTTCCATCAATGCCAAAGGGGAGATCGATGGAAATATCATGTTGTCATTGATGTCAACATGAAGAAAAGAAGTACCATAGTGGAGTATGATATGGAAATGCAGTAAAAGCTACAGGAACATGGTGGAGTAAAAAACTCTTGGCCACTCAAACTGCCATTCGATTCAGAAAGGAAATGGGTCAAGTCGAGTCAGATAAGGATGAGTCGAGAAGACACGACAAGTCGGGTCATAGATAACACAAGTTGACCAAGTCGAAATCACTGAAGTTGAATTTATCTAAGTAGAAATTCATCCAATTCAAAATGTTATCCAGGTCGAGTCGACTGAGGGATGTTTGTTGGTCGAAAGAGGGAAGGATTTATCCAAGTCGAAATTCATCCAAGTCAAAATTTATCCAAGTCGAAATGTTATCAAGGTCGAGTCAACCGAGGGATGTTTGTCGATCGAAAGGGGGAAGAAAATTCGACCAAGACTCATTGATGACATGGCATGAGGTGGATGATGAAGGGATTCCAAAAAAATATTATTTTATTTGACAATTTTCCAAGGGCCGAATCCTCCAAGCTCCATAATTTCTTCTCTTTTTGTGTTTCTTGCTAAGTGTATCAAACACTTAGTATTATATATCATGAAGAATATAATATCCCAATGCATGTGGGATAGAATCTTAAACCAAAAAGTTGAATTTTATGAAGGGAAACACGAAATTCATCCAAGGGCCCACATTTTCCCATCAATTTTGATTGATGGTGGCTAATGTTGATCTTGCAGAGGCCATAGCTTGAGCTCCGGGTGTCGGAATAGCACAAAATTTATACCGTTGGAAAGGTATTTTGACGTAGAAGATGGTGGTACGTGTTTCTAGTGTTTAAAGTTGATACATTTTTCTTAGAAATTAAAATATCAGTCATCTTCATTTTTAATGGGCCTGCGTGACGACTCAAATTCAGGAGCTCATATCTTGAGATCTGGGCAACAAATTTGCACAAAATTTATATTGTTGGAAAGATAATATGGTGAATATCACATAATAAATAATTTCCAAAGCTAAAAATTTGATTATCATTCCAATAAATTAAAATACAATCCTCCTATTTTAAATGAGAAATTAATTAAATTATGAAAATAAAAGTTTATTTAAAAACTTTTATTAAAAAGGGAAAGGGACCCATTTTAGATATGTATATATTGATGATATAATTTCATTAATGAGGAATTAATGATGCACTAATTAAATGGAATGTTTAAAGAAGAAACTTGTACAAGAATTTCAAGAGAGGAAGAAAACCCTAACTACCCAAGTAGTTAGAAAATCTCTTCTTAAAAAGAGAAGAGAGGCTTCATCAAAGGTTCCAATAATCAATATTGTGAGAGGGGAAGGGAAGAAGATCAGAGGAAGAAGAAGGTACAACCATGGATACACAATAAAACTTCTGATCAAAATAAAGAAATCTCCATCTTCTCCATTCTTTATATTCTTCTACACCACTTTTCATAGCTTTATGCTTGAATCTCAAAGTTGGGCACAAGGTTGAATTGTTGAGTGTTTTTCTTGTGTTCTTCTACAAAATTTTCTTGTATGATCATGGATTATTTGCAGCCACATACATGGCTGTCAAATTTTTGTTAATGAAGAACATTTCTCATGAATAAACTCCACAAAGAATTGCTTCAGGGTTGATCTTGACTCTATCTTGTAACTTTGAGTTTTAAGTATGAGATATTTGAGGTTGACCTATCAATTTCTATTTTATAACTAATTGCAATACTCTATCAAAATTATTTGAGATGATCAAATCATTCTCTCATATTTCTCACGAAGAAGATATGGATGCGTTCATATACTATTAAGAAGATTGTGTGATGTTGATCACAATTTAATTCTGATGTTGAAGCCCTCCTTCAAACTTTTCTTATTGTAAAAAGACTTTTGTTGCACATAAAGATTATATTGGGTTATTAAAGAACCATTTTCATATAAATCCAAGCAATAAAGATTTGGGGTTTGTTGCCTAGCACTCTCCCTAATCCAAGATATTCAAAGATATATATTTTAGCCAAAGAGGAGAACCACCTCTCTAAAAATGAAGGGGGACTAATGTCCTCATGAGGTTTCCATTTCGGTCCTGGTGGATTCAAGAGTCAACACCTTGGTATCACTTTGATAAATACAAAAGTGAAAAAGTTAAGTAGAAACATAATTTACTCAAAAGTAGAAATGAAAGTGGACTAAATATAAATATGACTTTAATAAATAACAAAAGTTGAAAAGTTAGGTGGAAGTGGAGTTTAAGTAAAAGATGAGTAAATATGAAAGTGGAATAAAGAAAAAGGTAAAAGTAAAATTGGATTAAAGAATAAATGTAAAAGTGAAAGCGGAGTTAAAAAAAAAGGGAAAAGGTGAAAGAGCACATGGTATGTGAACATGATGTTTGCAAACCATGGTGGTATTTACCTATGGTAAGGTAAAAAGTGAATTAAACCATGATAGTCAAAATCTATTGACCCAATTGAGAACGTGACTAAACTATCTAAAAGGCACAATGGTTCATTGAAATTGTATTAATTAAAATAGTATGATTAATATCTTATATTCAAAATGCACATACTTATAATGAAGAGATTCATTCCAATATTGAAGAGGTGCAATTGTTCAATTGTACATGACCATTGGAAGACTATAAACTGAAATTCTTGTTGAAAGAGGGAGTGTCTCTGTGTTTGAAATCTGAAGATCAATAACATAGTTAGAGGCCAAGAAAGTAAATGAAGATATGCAATAGAATCCAAAAAAGATCATGAATATTTGAATATTGAAGTACTTATCATAAAAATGGAGGTTGGGTGGTGCTAGGGAAGGTTGAATCCTGCAACAGAGGTTGTATCTCCCTTCTAGTTGAAGCTGACAAACCAAGGTGTTGCAACATATTTTAAGTTATAGCTGAAGAAACTAGGGAGTTGGTGCTTCCCTCCAGTTGGTGTTGGTAAGATCTAGGGGTTGCAACCTCCTTCTAGTTGCTTCTAGTAAAACATGGAATTGGTGTTTCCATTGAGTTGGAGCTCATAAATTAAATGTAATCTTTGTTGAAAATAAGAAGAATATTTGTGAAGTTGAGTTTTCCACGTTTAAATTCTGTGTATTGTACCTTTTTGTTGATCATTTTTTTATTTGATAAAATTAATAATTAAGTGGTTTTAAATTGTTTAAAAAAGATAATATTGATTCACCCCCCCTCTCAATATTAAACAATATTCCAACATATCTCTCTTTCTTGGCACATCAAAGATAAGCATGAATTTTTCAAGGCTTCTACTAGATAGAAAGATCGACCCATTTAAGGAGTTAATTAACTACTTGGAAGGAGGACGTCTAGGGTTTTTTTCTCTTTTATCTTCCTTTTCTTGGTTTGGTAAGTCCTCAATCTCTTGTCTTGTCTTGTCTTTCCTTTGGTTTCTTGACAAGGCTTTTTGGTATTTTATTCAAGCCACAATTGATCTTGTTGGTGCATGTTCTTTCCTTTGAGGAAACCCTTCTTGTAGGGACTTTGGTCTTCATACCTTGTCTTGATTAGATGAGGAATTGATTTACCCTAGGGTTCCAATATCTTACCCTAATCTTTAAACATAGGAACGACCAATTATTAGAGGGCATATTTCTCGACTCCATAAAACCCTAACTGGATAAAAAAGGCACTTAGCATATATCCAACAACCAACCAAAAACCCTAACAAATCAAAATATTTTATTTTTTTTGTTGTTTAGAAGGAAATCTAAGTGAAAAAATCAAAGGAAAAAATTAATTTAGATTTCTTTCATTGTCTAGTGTAAAGTTAACTGTGTGCTTTATTTCCTAGACAAGTTTATCCTAGGGTTTATGCTTGATTTTTGATATCTAACCCTAAGGAAGAAAAACATCCCTATCGAAGGAAGCTTTAAGGCATTATCTGTTGGATCATGTTGTCATTGATGCCAAAGGATTGATGTCAAAGGAACAATGTCTTGTCATAGTATATTGATGTAGTGATTGATTGATCATGTATTGACCTTGATGTCAATGGATTGATGTCAAGAGGAGTCATATTTGTATGCATAGATGAAGATGGATCAATGAGTTGTCATTGATATATGATACATAGTTGGATTGATGTAAAGATGACTCATTATTGTCTTGTCATGGTTGTACAAATTGATGAACTCCAAAGTGGTCCCCTTATGGTGAAAGCCCTCACGGGAAGACGCTTTGTGGTGAACTCCAAAGTGGTTATTTTCTTGTCATGGTTGTACAAATGGATGAAATCCAAAGTGGTCCCCTTATGGTGAAAGCCCTCATGGGAAGACACTTTGTGGTGAAATCCAAAGTGGTTAGTATATTGTCATGGTTGTCCAAATGGATGAACTCCAAAGTGGTCCCCTTATGGTGAAAGCACTCACAGGAAGACGCTTTGTGGTGAACTCCAAAGTGGTCCCCTTATGGTGAAATCCCTCACAGGAAGACACTTTGCGGTTGAGTTATCCTAGAAGTATGGTTAGAAAACCCATGCTTAATTATAGAATAATGAGATGAAGATCAATGAATTTTTCAGTGAAACTATCCTAGATGGATAGTGCTTGTCAATCCATTTTCGGTGGCATGTGGAATGTCACATAACTCCTCATGGTTTGAGAGTTATGGCCTTACAAAGTTGAAGGACCCTCATATGTTGGCTTGAAGCCCCAAAAGATAAAAAAAAGTCAAAGGGCTTGCAAAGAAGAAATCATTTAAATAATAAAGTGAAGTGACAAAGTCAAAGAGAATTATTTAAAGTGAAGTGATAAAGTCAAGGAGGATTATTTAAATAATAAAGTGAAGTGACAAAGTAAAAAATGATTATTTAAATAATAAAGTGAAGTGACGAAATCAAAGAGGGTTATTTAAATAATAAAGTGAAGTGACAAAGTCAAAGAGGATTATTTAAAGTGAAGTGACAAAGTCAAGGAGGATTATTTAAATAATAAAGTGAAGTGACAAAGTCAAAAAGATTTATTTAAATAATAAAGTGAAGTAACAAAATCAAAGAGGATTATTTAAATAATAAGTGAAGTGAAGTGTTGAAATAATGTAACTGCGAAGAGCATTCTTATTATTATTGTAATTTTATTATTAGGATTAATCCCCATTGTGGATTAATCATGTCGGTAATTGTATTAGGACCAAATCCCCTTTTGCGGATTGGTCATTAGACAATTATAATGGGTAGAATAAGAAGTCGGTCCCGACAGTTATTATTGAGACCCGGAATTAATTTAAAGGTGGGTTTACCCACCCAGAGTGAGAGGTCGGCCCTACCAGAGAAACCCTTTCACATGTGCCAGTCTTATATATATAGGAGGCTAGCGCCTCACTTTAACACACAACTCACTTGCTCATTCACTTATGAGACAAGCTGCAATTACCAGTTGGAGAGAGGAGAAGAAGAGTGACGCATCTCTTGGGGAGGACTATATGTATTGGTTTGAGTTATATCTTGAACATTGTATTAGCAATTTATGATAAGGAAGTTTTTGCTGTGTTTTCTTCCCCTAGAGGGTTTCCCAAGATAAATGTCATGTCTCTTGTGAATGTGTATTTCTCAGTGATCTTGTTCTTATGATGCTCTTATCTATTGAAATGCAAAGAA
>ML779177.1:113497-133038 GCA_009831015.1 Picea engelmannii | reverse complement strand
ACACTTTTCTAGATTTAAATCTCTCAAGTTTTTATGAATTTTGATGAGATCTCTCAATGCATTGAAAGTTTATAAATCAATATAGATCCATCTTAACTTCAGTTCTACAAAGCATTTAGAAGAATCAAATTTCTCCAGGTGCAAACCCTTCCTCCTTAACTTGTTTTAGAGTGCAAAAGGTTAAAGCCGACATATACAATTTTCATTTACTTATTTTTTTTTAATATTATTTAAGAGTGATATGTGTCAGCTCCACATTGAATTTAAGCAAGGAATCACACATCGACCTAATATTGGACTGTAGAATAAGCCTCTCAGCGCAAAGATAGAGCTAAGACGAGTAGATGGAACTTGATTTGAGAAAACCATATTAACAGTGAAATAGAGATCAACCACGCACAATAACAATGCTCCCACCAACTTGATTTGAGAAAACCATATTAACAATGAAATAGAGATCAACCATACACAATAACAATGTTCCCACCCTGAATACAAATTTATAGGCTAGGATAGCTTCTAACAATCTCCTGAAATCATGGATCTGAAAACCAACCAAAGACACTAAACTAGCATACAATAGAAATCGGTTCTAACAATTTCTTAACTATGGCATTTAGCAATTATTGTCTAACACTCCCCCTTAATGGAAAAATGGATTAAATACAATAACAACACATAACATGCATGTCCCACAAACTTAGATGAAAGGCTTAAAATGCCCTTGGATTAAACTTGGATTAAGTTTAACCAAATTTAGGTTGTACGAAAGGGTTAAGATGCCCTTAGATTTGGTTAAACTTGGATTAATTTTAACCAAATTTAAGTTGTATGAAAGGCTTAACATGCCCTTTAATCTCACTAATGTGCCTGCTTCATCCATACATATCATCATCAATAGAGAATTGAAGTATCTAGCACAATTCTTTAGTTGAGAATTCGAGTGAAAGAAACAAGCTTAGGTAGATGGGATGGTTTTTAATGCAGCACTTGGATTTCTGAATTTGCAAGTACAGACAGGTAATTCTAAAACTCAAAATTATTTATCTATTGTCGGAATTGTAGTTGATAGGGTTAAAAGAGTCAATAATTACAATGGCTAGGACTTATGAGATTTATACTAACGTTGAATAGGAAGATAAATTTTAAACCAAAACCTGAGGATGAGAGTCTCTCATCTTGAGAATCGCTTTGAGGAAAATACCCAGTTTGTGAGGTCCCAATGATTTGCTACGAAATATACACAAAGGATATATATATATATATATATATATAATTTTTACTTTTCACCAATGACAAATGGCAGGGTTCTAAGGCCAGTGCGCTCATACTTAGTGTTGTATTTCATTCTCCCTCTTAACATAAAATTAATGGCATGGAAATATTCAGGCCTTAATAACAGGTGTTTGGCTTGCTACTGAATCGCATAAGTTTGTCCCTTTGAATATAACATTATATAGTTTGATTAACTATCTGAATGGTGGCTAGTTATGCAACTAAATGGACCTTACTTGATTAAAAAGATGATGAACCATGATAAGTACAAAGGTAGAAAAGGTAAATTGTTATTCCTAACCAATTGATAGCCATGCTAGGAAAATATCTTTGAGATAAGGCTCAAGCTAAATAGGGTCGTGCTAAGCAAGGAATTTTGGTTCCCCAAGAACCTATTTTTTTTTTTCTGGTAAGAGTAATCAATAAATTGATTAAATGGAAATTGGAAAGAAATGGGGATATTTTAATGTGAACCAGTGGGGATTAATGATTAAAGGCACTCTGCCACCATTTAAACAAAGGGAATGTTTGCAGAGTGGTTGAGGGGCTTAACTTCTAGGTCGAGTTGCTATTAATATCATGAATAAAGAGGTGAGATTGTATCAAAATGCAACTCTTTTCATGCTTTTTACACAACACTTCAGTTTCATTTGAAGCAATTGATTTATTATTTTGGTTATGTTATTATTTAGTTTCATGGCACAATAAAAATGGAAGTTGTTGGGATTTGATTGGAGATAATACTTCCATTAATGTAATGATCATATTTGGTTTGTGTTTGTTAGAGATTGTCGAGATATTCTTTGAACCTCTCTTCCTAAATTTGGAATAATTTGGATCTCACAACAACTCAAAGATCTCTATATAAACCTATTACCCCTAGTCCTAGGGGTAACTAAGGAGATGATGTTTTGAGGGACACAGGTAGCACACATGGAGTGTCGAGAGCCAGATTGATCAACAAAGTTAATGTTGAGAAGATAGAGCCCCTCCTCTCCACCACGCATCACCACTCATCGTCAGCATCATAGCAACATCCACCACACCAGCTTGGTCCATAGAAGATAATAAGTCTTGCTTCATGAGGTAACAAGTCCAGTCTCATGGTAAGTGTCGCTTTAATATTTGAAGCATTTGAGCATGTTGCAAAGGGTCCTATCTTGATTACAAAACGTTTGCTTGGAAATGATATATCTTTTCGTATTTCACCTTGGTGGTTGACATAGTATCATGTTAAGTTGGTCACCCTCGGGAAAATGGTTGCCATTGGGGGGTCTCATCAAAGGGTCATCGTACAATTCTCACTTATACTTACCACTTTCCATACTTCTTCTCCTACGTTTCCTCACCTTTTGGGCTTGCAAGTTCATTGACCCCAAGAAGGGATTTTACCTCATTTCATGGGAAGAAGGGGATAAAGGCCCAAAGGTGTTGCAACTAGCACTGTAAAAATCCAAATCTATAATCTATCCTTCTAGTTGCTCGCCCTAAGGTCTGAGAGCCATGAAACACTTCTCTATAAAAAAAAAATGACATTTAAAAGAAAATAAATAAAAATTGTCTCGCTTGTTGGGGAATGCATTGTGGTGTTCTTTAATTTCCAGTGCACATGGCACTCAATGTGTTCTAACCTCAAGTGGCACTGTGGTGCTATTTTTCTTTCCATTGCACATAGCACTCAATGTTCAGACCATAAAAAAGAAAGGCAAATAAAGGGCTTGGAAAAATGTTGCATTGGAAATGAAGGGATGCAACGCACCCTCCACAAAGGCACCCATAGATGAGACAATTTGATCCCTTGATTTGTCAAGAACCCCATGCCCAAGAGTATTTCCCACACTCCACCTCATACTCACTACATGGTCTAGAGAGGGATTTCTTGGGAAACATTCCTTGACTTGGGGATTGGCCTACCAAATAGGGCAGCGTGACAACCCTCCTATACCTAAATTTGGAAAAGTTTATAAGGTCTTTGAGCATTTGTTTAGTTTGAAAAGGGGGACTTAATGCACTTTTTTGGGTGGTTCTTTTATTGAATGTGCCTTACTTTGCATGATTCATATGACTTGTGGACCCTTGGAGGGCGTATTTGCTTGTCTTTGCAAGACCTTTTCCAATGAAAGTCATTCATGAAGGGACTAAGCCACTTGGACCTTTGGGCCTTCATAGAGGCTTGGAAGTCCATTGGATGGATGTTGTGCCCCACATATTGGAGGCCTAGGATAATGAGCGTTGCACCTTGGATGATGTCTTTAGCACACGAGCAAGGCCTGAAACCATGAAGAGGAGATGACATCACCCTCCTATGACCAAACGTCCCTCTTTTGCAGCATGACATCACACATTTAGGAGAATATTTGGCATGTTTAGTGCACTTGGTGGTATTGTGGGCTTGTACCCCCACTCTTTTGCTTGATTTGGGGATGATGTGGCACCTTAGGAGCATGACGTCCTAGCCTTTGGAGGCTTACTTTCACACATGCCACCTTGGAGAAGAGTCTTGTGGGCTTACATGACATTATTTTGCCATTTTTCATTATTTTGTAGCCTATGTGGGCAAAAAGAGCAAAATGATTTGCTAATTAAGCATTGTAACTTTGGTTTTGACCTAAAATTAATGTTAAATGTGGACAAACATGACTTGGGTTTTCCTATATAAATAGAGGCAAGTCATTTTTTATTTGGATATAACTCAATTGCGAGGGTTCTCCCTCTCGGGAAAATTTTGGCCTCTTTATTTTCTCTTGTGCATTGTGGAAAAAGGCTCGTCTTTGGTATTTTGGAACAAATCAATTTCTCTTGAGGCTTTATCTTGAATGAATGTGGATGATATTTGGTAAAGAATAGGGTTTGGCACCTATATTCTTGGATTTTTTTAGTATAATTCTGCAATTGCTTATCTTTGATCAAGGATTTTAAATTTTAAACCCTAGGAGAAGTACAATGGTGTACACCCTCCACTAGAGATATTTCATTGTTTGTCTTGGAATTGTTCAAGATTTTCTACATGAAGTAGAAGGGCCTACAAATTTGTTTCAAAGGCTTGGCTAGGGTTGATCTTCTAGGAAGTAAGTGGGTTTTAACCCCTACAAGATCTTGTCGTAGTTCAATTTAAATCACTAGAACATCTTGAGGAAAGGAGGACGACTTGGTTTTGTAAGGGTTCAAAACCAAGGTTAAAGTTGGCTCTCCCTCTTGATCTTACAACTATTATTTAACTCCATTTCCCAAGGATAAATTGTTTTAATTGCATTGGAGAACGTAAATTGTTGCAATGGAATAAGTGAAATAAGCTCATTTTGAAATCGTTCTAATTTGGCTTGATTGCACTCATCATATGTTAGTTTACCTAGCCAAGGCATTTTGGTTGAAGGGGATTTACTTACTATTGTAATTGAATTAACACTACATCCATTAGGGCTGAAGCAAAACACCCTCTTAAAGTTGTCTTTCTCTCAATTCTGACCACTAAAAGTTGCACACAAATATTGGAAAATAATCTACAAGTTAAGGGATTTTCATTGGAATATTTGATTGCTTATTTAAACGGTTAGAGTTCATTGTTGTAGCAAGAGTTTGTTATAGCCATATAGGGTTTTCATAAAACTTTTTATAAAACTTGGTTTATATCCCTTTCAACCATCAAAATTGTTGTTTGAATATTGAAATGTTATCTACTAATCAAGGGCTTTTGTTTCAAGATATTGCTTGTTGATTTTGTCGATGATTTATTGCAGTTGTTAACATTTGATTCTTGTTGATACAAATTACAGTCTGTTGCAACTTTTGGGACAACAAGGTTTCTTGTTATTTCCCTTAGTGTTTAGGGGTTTATTTTCATGATCGTTGGTCTTGGGATAGTGTTTCTAACGTTTGTTTTGCAGGTTATTGATCAGATTCTCTCTTCCCTTTACCAAAGTCATCATTCTTCAAACCCTAAGCACTCTCATACCGTGACCTATAGGGGTTTTCCTTACACCGCTTTCCATTTCCATTCATTCCCCCTAGGGTCACCCAGGAAGCCTCCCTTGTGTTGGACTTGTCCATCACTAAAATTAGGAGGATATCCATTGAGGTGACAGTGATAGGTGTCCCCAGTTATGTCACACATTTGTTTTATAGGTTGGGATTTTCCCTAAATACATATCGTGTGAAAACAAAACCTATTGTATTTGTACCAGTTTTCATATATAATACTCTGAACAATTTATTGTGTAAATAAATATCTACTCTCTGATTTTTTTATTTGGTATCAGGGCTGGTACAACTCTACCTCTCTCACGAGAGGGAGTTGTGATCACGCAAATTCCACGGTTCTAATCCTTTTTACTTATGTAGGATTAGCTTAGAGTGTGTGAGAGTAGATAGTTACTTGTGTTGTGAGAGAGCCACAACATTTTATGTTTGAATAAATCACCTTTACCTGAGTCGACCATCCACCATATTCTAAAGATTGTATTTCAATTTCCATGTGTAGATTTTGTTGCTCATAAATTTTGTGTTCCATGTCGTTGTTGGAGATGTAGGGGTCGTTGGTGGAATTTTGGACCCAATCGATTAAACTCATCCTTCTGGAGACCGTCGCGACGCTCTCCTTGGTCGCCAGGTATGAAATGGCCAAGACCTTTAATGAAATGAAGGCCTCCATTTCCCGTGTTATCAAAAGAAAAAAATAACAAGAATCAGTAGGTCGAGTTTTCAAATTTGTTGAGATGGTTGGTTTCATTTGCATTATTTGTTCTGACATACGAGTGATTGGGGGCAGCTGCATGGGAGATGTTTTTACTCAGGGGTTTCATTTTGTACACCACATGTCAGACCATGAACTTGAAGGACAATTGAGGAGCTCTCGATGGTGGAGTGGCTATATGAATTTTAGTAGAAGATAATTTTTTTAATTAGTCTTACTATGTACTAGCATAATTTTTGTTTCTAGGATAAATATTGACGAATCTCCAAAATGAGGTGCAGAAGAGGCATTTGCATATTTAGAGAAGGGATCGAGTGTAGGTAAAAGCTCACTATGGACGGTTGTCCAGTTAGTTCATGAGTTGTGGTACTTGTGGATCTAGGGAACGATCCATCATTAGTTTTTGAAGACATGAGAGTGGTTTGCTAGTGAGGTTATGTGACTTAGTGCGGTCCAATAATTGACTTCAAGAGATCTTTGATTCGGGCGTTTGGAAGTGGAACTCATGAATTTAACTTGAGAGTTGCTGAGGCAACTTGATGGAGCTCAATCTAATTCAAAAACTGATTTCTGAAAAATGTTTAATTATGTTTCATTTTATGTATTCAGTTTGTGTTTGATTTCAATATTTTTTTCAATAATGTAAGCATTAAGGGGGGGTGTTGGACATAATGCTTCCATTAATGTAATGATCAGATTTGGTTTGTGTTTGTTAGAGATTGTTGAGATATTCTTTGAACCTCTCTTCCTAAATTTGGAATAAGTTGGATCTCACAACAACTTAGAGATCTCTATATAAACCTATTGTACTTGTACCGGTTTTGATATATAATACTCGAAGAAGTTTATTGTGTCAAGAATTGTCTACTCTCCATTTTTTTTATTTTGATTACTCCTTGAGTTTTTTAATTAATCTCTCATGACACTAACTTAGTGATAATTTATATTTTTCAAAAGCATAAGTAATGATTTGATAATGTATGAAGTCTTGATTATGGTTAAGTTATAGTTTACGAGATTTGGCTACCACATCAAAGAGTATTATAGCCATTAAGATATGTTTATTTTAGTTAAGAGGTATGACCTTTGCATTTATTATTATTTGCAAAGTTGGAGATGCTTAATTAATATGAGATTTAATAAGATTGTTTTGGTGCAAGAATTAGTAAAGGAATCCAGGGATGAAATATCTAAGCATGAACAAGATACATTACTAATAGTTCACTTATAAATGAGAGAGAGAGAGAGAGAGAGAGAGAGAGATCATAATTAAAGGGCTAAGATTTGGGAAGCACAACCTGGAATCTCCATATACATAGAAGCAATTGAAGTTGGATAACAAGCACTCAACACTGCTGAAGAAAATTGTTGTTTACTATAAATATGTTTTTTGTTCAAAAAAATGAAATGTATATATAAATATGTCATCCTAAAACCCATATAATATTAAGAGGAAGATGACAAAATTATGAAAAAAATATTTATAGAAAAATCAAAGTTTATATAACATTAAATTCCAATAAATTTACCTCAAAATAAAAGGACAGTTCGCAAAAAAAGTCAAATACACCACCAAGAGGGCATACAAAGACAAAAATAGTTGGAAGGACAAAAGAGAAAAACCTCTCTTACAAATAGAATATGTGTGACCTTTGAGAGGGGAGGACTTTTCCTTTAGTTGTGTAAACTATTTCATGTCAATGGAGAAGCCATCACTCCCCAAAATTCTATAGGAGATTTCTTGTGTATTCATGGAACTAATTGTAGATTGTTTTATTTGTTCTTGTGATGCATTTGAAGGATGAGTTTCACTTACTGTTTGTTATAGATTATTCTCGTGCATCTGATACCTTTTATTAACTTCTCTTGTTTTATTTTGGCTAACCCAAGGTATGGAGTTGTAGCTAGTAGTTGTGCTTGCAGGCTTTCCTCAATATGTTGTTGGTAGTTATTGAATTATGAAATCAATATGGCTATGAACTTATTCCATACCACTATGTTACATTTATCTCTTCAACTTCATGTCTTTTTGGTCTCTTGTTAGATTAGCCTAGATGCATGCATTTGCATTCTACAATTCACATTTTTTGCATTTAATTTGGAAATCATTTTTTAAATCATAAAAACCATTAACAATAGTTGGGCCAAAATCTAGAGAGTTTTGTGTTCCAAACAATGTGAAGTCTGATTCAGACTTCTCCTTGAGGTGAACCCATGATGTTGACAACAATGCATTTCCCCTTGTCAGCACAGTTTTCCAAGTATCACTTTCTAGCTTAAAGTTTATTCTCAAACACTCATTAATGGTATCTTGATCTACAACCTCAATATAGACATTATTTTGGAAATCCTTAATGACTCATAGTAGCAATTTTATCTTGACTATGATAATATATTTGTTTAAAACTATTAGAGTTCTTGAGATACTATGTATCTACATTATCTTAGTAGCTTATAACAATGCTTAGATCTCTTTTGTAGGTAGTTTTAGAAGTCTAATAACCAGTGACAAAGGATAATTTGTAAATTAGAATACTAAATACTCTTGTTGTCCTATGAATCCAATATGCATAGACACCTTCCTTTGCCCACCAAATAACCCCTTCTATGAACTTTGTAGAGAATAATTACACTATTGTCTAATGAATAGTAAACTTGAATCGAGTGTATTAACACATATGTTCTTTAGAATTTGCATATCAATCTTTCGTTCGACTATTTTACTCACAAACACTTTTTTGAAAATTGTATTTATTCCTCAAATAGCTCTTTCAAGAAAGCATGCACAAAGCAATTGCCTTGTTGTCTAATGGATATTAAAGTTACAATAGTCGTCTCAATAATGTTGTTCTTTAGAATTTTTTTCTCAATGTCTAGGTTTTCTATTGCATTGATAAATGCTTTCAAATAGAAATCTAGTTATATTCTACAGCCTTATTTTATTTTTTTTGTTGTTAAAATGATGCACTTGTCTTTCAATCATTTGACGTCTAGCATTGCTCCAAATATAAATAGTCTTTGTAGCTTCTGCCAACAATTAGATTCCTTGCAATGCTACAATTTCAATGAGTGAGTGCTCCTAGGGTTAGGGTTTGAAGACTATAACACTATACTATGTATGTGATCTGGTGTGCCCCCATGACGACTAGTGGAGGAGGGGGATTTTCCCCCTCCTATAGTGGAGTGGTAGTCAGACGACAACAAAACTCCAACAACCCAAATCCAAATCCATCAAGTAATCAAGGCACTGGATCAGAGGCGATTGATCAAAGGGAAGGGAAGCAGCAGGGAACTGGTACAAAAATGAACAAAGCAATAGAATGACCAAGACCAAAGAAAAATATATGAACTAGTAGATGCATTCCAAAAGCCATTGAAAATCCATGTTACAATATCAACTCAAAAAAGATAGGGGCATACATACAGTATATGAAGGACCACACCTTCATAGGAAAATTCATGGACATTTGGCCCACTGAAAAAGCATTGGTCTGATGGATTAATCACAACTGCAAACTCAAAGGATAGATCGACCTCGATCTTGGCTCAAAGGGAATATTCATGAAAACATTCTCCACTTTGGAAGATCGGGACAGGGTCTTTGAAAACATGCCATATTTTTTCAATTTCGCAAGGCTCTACCTTCGACCTTGGATGGAAATATTTATCCCTAACAAGTAAAATTTCACAGCGGATCTTGTCTGGATATTCCTATATTCACTACCCTCGAAATTTTTGGAATTGGAAATATTGGAAGGAATCGGAAATTCACTAGGCACATTTGTTAAAATATCAGAGCTCACTAAGCAAGGATGAGACACTTCCTATGCCCACATCTGTGTCTACATGAATCTTACCAAGTCCTTTCCAGAAGCGATTTTCCTGAGTTAACAATATGAGGAATGACAACAAACCCTCGATTACGAGCGCATCCCATTATGTGATCCAGATTATTTTTGGCACGAAATGAGAGTAGAGATATAATAAATAAATGTGTAGATATATATCAGATATCCAATAATATAATAGATATTTATCATAGATATAACCATAAACATAGAGATATAGTAATACACAATTTATATTAATGAGTGAAATGTACAAACTGTAGAAATACAGAGTGAAAGACTCGCTAGAATGGTGGCAGCTTATCTATGAGAAGAGATGTGATGACTGCTCAAATTCGCAAGAGGATGATTGTTACAATGAGGCTCCAAAGGCCTTTTTAACATAAAGAAAATAAAAAACCCTAACCCCAAAAGATGAAAAGCCAACAGTTTTTTGGACCCCATTTTGGGTAGTTTGGTGTATCAACTTCCCGGGGGCATAACTTTGGCATACAATCTATGTTTGGGGTGCACAATAGCTCGTTGAAAAGGTATTTAAGAGGATATTCATTTTGGGGGCTAATTTGGAGCCTTTGGATGTCATTGAGGTGCCCGATCATGAAAAATATTCATTTAGGCCCCCAAAATGGGCCCAAAAGTTCAGGAACTGAAAAACTATTAAAAATAGTAAATTTCCAAAGAACTGTTTTGATCCAGTTGGAATAGGTGGGTTTCCATCGATATACACATTGATCAATCCTCCCTCCTTAGGAAGAAATGGTATCCATTGTGTTGAGTTCTTGGGGGAGAGGCGAAATCGTTTGTTGAATCTAAAACTTGGTGAGTTGCTTGCCTTGCTGGAGAAGTTGCGCTGCTTAGTTTGTGGGAGGTTGTCGAGAACCTGATGAAATGACTGTTTGTAGAAGGAATATTGTCGCTTTGATTCAATCTTTTTTACTTGCTTCTGGTGGATAGAAGGTGCTTGGATTGAGGCTGCAGTAGTTGCAGTGTCATTATGTTCACCTTTTGAACAGATTGTGAAGAAGTTGAATTTTGTAGTATGAGATAATACCTTGTGGCATTGTTTAGGTGGGACAGTAGTTGGAACTACCTATGTTATCCTATAGAGATGACCCCCTAGAGTAAAAATTACACTACAGGGTCAAGACTCATAAATAGCATGGCGCTTCCACATATATGGTTGGCCCAAAATAACATCACAGACATCCAATGGGGCAACATCACATAATACCTCATCCTTGAAGGGTTGGATGCCGTATGAAAATCGAAATTGTTGGCTGACACAGCGTTCATGTCCCTACCGAAGCCACCCAATGTTGTATGGTTGTGGGTGTGTTGTTTTCGACAATCCCAATTGTTTGAAAACCTCTACTAAGATGAGGTTATTCTGGCTTCCGCTATCAACAATGAAATGCAGCAGGGTCCCCTTCACCCACATCTGTGAATGGAAGAGGCTCTCCCCCTCCTAAAGATCTATGGGTTCTACAGGTTGAATTGTTTCGGTCATGACAGTAGCAGTGGGGTCTGCATAGATGATATGTCTTCTCCCATTATTTTCTGAATCGGATTCTAAATCTATGTTCAAATCTTTTTCTTTGATCTCGGCCACCAATGACTGTTTTGAGTGATATTCATCGATGTTGTGCCAGGGGATTTTGTGGAAATCACACCACTTTCCATTGTCCTTCTTCGTCTTTCTGTTACCCTTCTTTTCTTGTGGCTTGGATAGGTTTTTGGAAGGGTGTTTGTTAGGGTCATCTTTATCATACTTTCTTTGTTGCGGATTTGCAGACCCGAACTCCCATTTGTTCTGGTGCCTAAATTTCTGCTCGATTTTGACAGCATATCAATAGGCATCTCCCAGTGATGAGATGTCCAGGAAATCCATTTTGATTTGGATGTACCTATGCAAAGCCCCGCGGTATTTCAGAAACAGATGTCACTCAGAGTTTTTGATACCCATCTTGGTGCACAAGGTATGGAAATTATTTGTGAATTTTGGCATTGATTAGCCCCTCTCTTGTGCAATGTGGTCCATATCATGTATTGGTCGTCATAGTTACCAACAAGGTAATATTGTTCCTTGACTTCATCTACAAAAAAATACCAAGTGGGCTCGACCCCATATATTCTAGACTCCTCTGTGGAAATTTGCTCCCAGTAAATTTCCCACCAATGTTTTACATGGGGGAGAACCTTAAGGAGTGCGAAGGTGATATTTTCCCTGTCGAATAAATTATGAACATGGAAATAACCTTCTAGCAGATTTAACCACTTTTCGAGGGAATTTGCATCTATATGTCCTTCAAATACCAGATTATCAAAATTAACGTATGCCTTGAAATATGAGGTGCCTCTAAAGTGGTCGCTTGATGAAGAAACACGTGTTGTTATCAGCAAGCGTTGAAGGATGTGGGAAAAATTCTCCATCATTTCGTCCCTCTGCCGCGTGAGAGCTTGCTCAAGCAACAAATGAATAGAATCTTTTGCTCTATTGTTTTTATTTTCTTCCACCATGGAGGGTTTCTTGGGCGTGCGAGAGAAATTTTCCTCAAGAGAGACAATATTGAGACCCAAATTGCTATACTCGAACCTCGTCGAGGACATGCATTGAAAAAACAATCAAGAGCAGCCTGCTCTGATACCACTGATCCAGATTATTTTCGGCACGAAATGAGAGCAGAGATATAATAAAGAAATCTACATAAATATATCAGATATCCAATAATATAACATATATTTATCAGATATATAAACATAAACACAGAGATATAGTAATACACAATTTATAATTATGAGCGAAATGTACAAAACTGTAGAAATACAGAGTGAAAGACTCGCTAGAATGGTGGTAGCTTATCTCTGAGAAGAGATGGGACGGCTACTCACATTCGCAAGAAAATTATTGTTACAATGAGGCTCCAAAGACATTTTTAACATAAATAAAATCCAAACCCTGACCCTGGAAGATGAAAAGCCAACAATTATGTGGACCCTGTTTTGGGTAGTTTGGTGTATCAACTTCTCGGGGGCGTAACTTTGGCATACGATCTTTGTTTCGGGCGCACAATAGCTTGTTGGAAAGACATTGATGATGAGATTCATTTTTGGGTCTCAATCAAAGCCTTTGGATATCATTGAGATATCCTATCACAAAAAATATTCATTTGGGCCCTCAAAATGGCCTCGGAAGTTCATGAACCAAAAAACTGCTAAAAATAGTAAATTTCCAAAGAATTGTTTTGAGCTAGTTGGAATAGGTAGGTGGCCACCGATATCCACTTGGATCATCATGTTGTCGAAATACCATGAACATGGTCACCTATTCAATTATTGTCCATTGAACCATAAAACCACCCTTGAACCAAACCACGACAAAAAAATGTTGATGGTTTCGAGCAAGTCACGAACTGAAGAATAAAGATCCACCGCTCAGTCACACCACCAGGAAACCACAATGTAAATACCAACAAAAACTATGAGGCATTCTCGCAATTAGGAGAGGACCCCAATAACCCTGATTTCAAGGAGTAGTGGTCGAAGCATAATCCTGACATTAGCAATGATGCATGAACTGTAGAATAAAATACTAAGAGAAGGAAGACAATGAACCAAGATCCCCCACCCACCCCCGACCATGACGAATACATGAATGAAGACACTCTGGAGCAACTAGATTCATAGGACGATGAAGAAATGGATCTGGGATACCTTGATCTTCACTCAATCATAGTTTTGTGAACAACGAGAACTTTGGTCCATCCCAGAACAACAATTTCAACTTCTAAAGCAAGCTCTCATACATGCCAATGAATAGCCAACATTTTCTTATCAAAGTAAGAACCCTAATTCTATTTATTTTTTCTTAAATACCTCTCCCTTGCAAGATACCCCTTGCACCACAAGAGATGAAAAGAGGTGAGGACATCAAGAAAACTCATCTGGAAGATTGGAGAAATTCTCATAAACTTAGGTAGAATAGCTCCACCAATGGATATATTCACCCCCTCTCCCTCTCATTTACCATGATAATCGTCTCTTGGAATATCAAAGGTCTGAATGGAAAAATAAAACACATGATACTTAGGAACCTCTTAACTTAGAAAAAAATAACTATCATCACGCTCCAAGAAATTAAATGATCCAGTGAACACTTCTCATCTCTAGCCTCCAGAATATGGAAAGGATCAAATGTTGTTGTGACCAATGCCCTGGGTGCTTGTGGAGGACTTGGAATCATATGGAACCCTCAAATTATTTACTTTCCAATTTGTTCTCCCTACACTCCTCCCTAACTTATTAATACCACCTGATAGGATCCTCTGAATTTGGCTTCCTCGTGAATGTCTATGGCCCTAACCTCATCCCTGATAATATCATATTTTTATCCTCCCTTCAAATCCTTCACCAACTTGTTGGGGATGCTCATTGGCTCATTGAAGGAGACATTAACATCATTACTTCGTTGGTAGAAAAGAAAGGGGGAATTTACAGACTAGGTTAGGACTCCCAACACTTCCACTCTCTTTTCCAATAGATGGATTGGATGGACCTTGAAACCACCAACGATTTTCACACATGGAAAAAAAATAGGGGGTAAGGATCATATAGCTTCCAAACTAGACTGATTCTTCGCTTCGACATATCTTATGTTATCTAGCACTCACATCTCAACTAAGATACTGCCATGCCATGGATTTGATCATTGGTCCATTTAGCTAAGCATATATATCACAAGGAGCCCTCTCAAACGCCTCTTCAGGTTTGAGTTCTTTTGGCTCGAGCACCCTAGATTCCTAGAAAATATCAAGACCTAGTGGGAGGAGATATCTCTGCTCTCCCCTTCACCCATGTTCATATTCCAACAAAAAATCAAACACATCAAGGCCTGCATAAAACGATGGAACAAAGAGGATTTTGGTAATATTTTTAAAGACAAGCAAGATTTAGAAGCACAAATGCAAAAAAATCAACAATTTATGATCCTGTAAGGGCGTACAGATCAACTAGTACAATCATAAGAACAGGTAGAGTAAAATCTAATAGCTTGAATCAATCAAGAGGAAACTCTCTGGAAATGGAAATCCAGAGCTCATTGGCTAAAGGACGGGAAAAAAAATACCAAATTATTCCACTGTTTAGTAATAAAAAGAAGGCACCCAAATAGGATCTCCTCCATAAAAGAAAACTAAGGAAACCAACTTAAAGATGATTCAGATATAGAATAGGAACTCATTATCTTCTTCAAGAACCTCTTCACCGAACCCATTAGGGATAGAAATCCAACCATTCAAAAATCACCCAACACATTCCTCATATGTTCTCCCAAGAAAAAAATAGCTTCCTCCTAAACCCTTTCCGCTAGAATAGATTGAAAGAGATGTTATGAACATGCCCAAAGACAATGCCCCCAGTCTGTACAGATTTACAATGGATTTCTTCTAGACCTACTAGCCCATCATTAAGCAGGATGTATGGAACCTCGTGGAGGACTCCCACAAATTCACCAACATCCTTCCTCCCCTGGATACCACCTTTCTTACCCTTATCCCCAAAGAAGAAGCATTAGATGACCCCAAAAAATTTAGCCTCATTTCCCTCTGCAACGTTATCTACAAGATCATAACTAAAGCAATAGCTAGTGGCTTAAAAGCGCTCCTCACATCCCTTATTTCCAGTGAGAAAACCGACTACATGAAGGGGAGCCAAATCCTTGACGACATCATTATGGCCCATGATTTCAACCATTCCCTCAAAAATATCGAATCCCCAAGCATGATCATCAAATCAACATGTCCAAAACCTTTGAAAAACTCAACTGGCAGTACATCCAACAAGTTCTTTTAGCCTTTGGCTTCTCTCCCAGATGGATCAAATGGATTATTTATCTTACATCCTCTACCTTTTTCTCCATCCTCATCAATGGATCACCCTCAACCACCTTTGCAATGATCCTTATTGGATCATTATATTATTTTTCATCTATCTTAGTATTTCCTGGGTGGAAAAATTGGAGGAATCAGCTTACAGCACCGATTCGGAAGCTAATCTAAATTTGGAAATTTTAGTCCAAAACAATTGTTTAAAATATTCTAGAGCCATTTTGAGGCATCAAATGGCACTCTTTTTTGTCCAAAACTTACTATGGAGGATGATTATATACTCTACACGTTGACACCTTTCCAACGGTGTAGATCATTCGTCAGTTGGAGTTCGTATGAGAAAGTTATGTTTCCCACAAGTTGACCTACTTTATTGATCACCATGGTGCGAGTGGATACCACGTCGGCCTCCATTACTTAGACATGTGGGGCTAGTCACGTAGTGGATTTTATAAGAACATTCTATATGGTCCAAAACCTTATCACAATTGAAGGTTGAGGAATTCAAAACCCTATCCCTAGATGGCCATTGGGTTATGTTAAATACCAGGCCACTAGGAGGAGAAGAGGTTATGTTATATGTTATTCTATTTTATTCCATAGGAGAATAAAACAACTGGGAGTGGGAAATTAGAGAGCATAATAGAGGGGGTTGTTGTTTTGTAGCATTCTATCATGCGACAAGTCTTAGACAACTTCATATATAGTGCCTTCTCCTTTGTACTTGCATTATTTCCATACCAGAGAAAAGAGAGCATAACAACCTCATCTTCTAGTTGAGTTTTCTCACATAACGGTTTCCCGGAGCGGATCTTTGTGTTATGTTATGGATGGTGTGTGATTCTACTTTACTATTCTCTATTTTTTGCATTTTATCTATTTCATGCATAAATGAAAAATCAATAAATAAATATTCTGGAATCTAAAGGAATTTAACCTTCATAGAGTAGATTTCAGTTTTATTTATTAGATTTGTTGTGACGAACTATTCCAATGGAGTATCCATGAAATTTTATATATCATATTGGTATCAAAGCAGGTTTTTCTTTTGGGTATTTGTGTGAAGTTACATGATCCAGGAATCATCTTAAAGAGAAGTCGTAGAAACCCTATCCATGGCAGACGAGTCTATTCATAACAACCCTTGAGATCCAAAAAAAGAGATATTTGAGAGATATGAACCTTCTCATGGAAAATCTAGCAAGAAAGCTCATACTGTTCAGAGATGCAAGAGGCTCTAATTTAAAGAAAAAATCAGAGGGGGAATCGAAAGATCATGAAGACTCAGGAAAGGTGTCACAAAAAGAATCTGAGAAAGAGTAGTTGAGTTCGAGTGTCGTGAACCCTTCACAGTCCCTAGTCGAGATGGAAGTGAAATTGGACACAATGCCATACCAAGGTGATATCGATGCATTAAAATTGAATCATTGGTTGCAACAACTAAAAGTTTATTTTAGTGTTCACCATGTAGATGAAGAGCAAAAGATTTCATTTGATATATTTAAGTTAGACGGTCATGCTTTAACCTGGTGGGAAAGCCACATGGAAACACTTAGGTTGGAGGGTGATTCTTCTATAACTAGGTGGGAGTACTTCAAAACGCTTATAAAGTCTCAATTCTACCCTATCGGGTATGTAGAGGAACAATGGATCTAGTGGCACTACTTCAGACAAAGGAAGGGGAAAAGTGTATAGGAGTACACCGTTGAGTTCAGAAAGATGGCCATCATGCTAGGTATCTCTCCCAAGAACCCATATGTACTCCTAAAGTATCTGGGGGGTTTACACACTTGTCTATGAAATAAGGTGATGATATTCAAGCTAAATACAATGGATGAGGCGTGTGTCCAAGCACAGTACCTGGAAAACATAGGCCAAAAGAAGGGGAAACCAAGTGGTTCGAAGTAGAAAGAGCACTAGGAAGCTTCAAAGGAGAGGAAGAAGAAGTGGAAAGGGGGAAAATATAAGAAACCATCAGCCACTATGCATTAGTGCAAATATCCCAACAATCATTGCAATCATTGCAACATTGATGGACACACTGAGGAAAAATGTTGGAAACCACATCTAGAGCTGAACCCGAAGAATTGCAAGAAGGAAAGAAAGAAAAAGAACCTTTTAGCCACAGATTCGAACAATCAAGTTGAAATTAGCTCATATGTGGATGAAAATATTGTTTGCAAATCAGTGCAGAAGGAGGTGAATCTGAGTAACCTTCATCACCAAGAAAAGAAGGAAATGACCAAGCTCTTCCACATCAAGATTCAAGTCAGAAAGACCAAGATAGATGCTTTGTTCGAATCTGGTTCACAGGTTAATCTCATAGTACTGGATATGGTAGGAAAGTTTGGATTGGAGGTTCACAATCATCCTAGCCCATATCTATTGGGTTGGGTAAAAAAGGATGCAGAGATAAAGGTAAAGAAATAGTGTAAGGTTAAATTTGCTATAAGTGATGATTTTATTGATAAAGTGGAATTGTATGTAGTACCCCTTGATGTATGTGGAGTAGTGTTTGGAAGCCCTTCATCTATATGAGGGATGAAATATTCATGCAGAGAGATGGTCAATACTGAAGAATCAAGGATGGGAAGTCCTACATCATCAAAATGGATAAAGCAAAGTCAAAGATATCACTAGTAAGTTCCAACCAAGCCAAGAAGTTGATTAGTTATAGTAAGAAATATGTTTTGATTTTCTTAAGAGGAAATTACTCTTATGATGAGTCAATGAGAGTGAAGGCATCCCTGGAGGGGTGTACTAAATAGCAGAAACATCAGTTGGAGGAGTTTCTACATGCATACAGAGGATTGTTCCAGGATCCTAAAAGGATACCACCTAAGAGAGAAGTGGAGCATGAAATCCAATTATTTCCAAACTCCCCCTTGCCAAATATCGAGCTCTATAGACAGTCCATTATAGAAGTGAATGAAGTGAAGAAGAAGTTGCAACATTTGTTGGAGCAGGGTGTGATTTGACCAAGTACCTCACCTTGTGGGTCACCCATAATAATTGTACCCAAGAAGGATGGGACTCGAAGAATGTTTATTGATTACAGGGCATTGAACAAGATTACACTAAAAAATTGATACCCTCTACCAAGGATCGATGATCTGTTGGACCAGTTGCATCATGCCAAGTACTTCATTAAGTTGGATTTGTAATTAGGATATCACTAGGTACGAATAAAAAAAGAATATACCTGGAAGACTTCCTTCAAGACAAGGAAAGGTTTGTATGAGTGGTCAGTTATGCCATCCAATGTTGATGTTTTGGTAGTTGTGTTGAAATAATGTAACTGCGAAGAGCATTCTTATTATTATTTTGTTATTGGATTAAATCCCCATTGTGGATTAATCATGTCATTATTATTATTGGATTAAATCCCCATTGTGGATTAATCATGTCATTATTATTATTGGATTAAATCCCCATTGTGGATTAATCATGTCATTATTATTATTGTTGTTATTGGATTAATCCCCATTGAGGATTAATCATGTCTGTAATTGTATAAGGACCAAATCACCTTTTGCGATTTGGTCATCGGACAATTACAAAGTGAAGGATAAGAAGTCGGCCCCAACAGTTATAATGGAAGACCCAGAATTAATTAAAGGTGGGTTTACCCACCCAGAGTGAGAGGTCGGCCCTACCAGATTGTGACCTTTCACACGTGACAGGTTGATATAAATAAGAGGCCAGCGCCTCACTTCTAACACACACTTCACTTGCTCATTATCTTATGAGGCAAGCTGCAATTGGAAGTTGGAGAGAGGAGAAGAAGGGTGGCACATCTCTTGGGGAGGACTTTCTGTATTGGTTTGAGTTATCTCTTGAACATTG
>ML779177.1:92717-107692 GCA_009831015.1 Picea engelmannii | reverse complement strand
GCTGGGTTTTCTTCCCCTAGAGGGTTTCCCAGGATAAATGTTGTGTCTCTTGTGAATGTGTATTTCTCAGTGATCTTGTTCTTATTATGCTCTTATCTAATGAAATGCAAAGAACTATAATAATGGCATAAACATTAACAAGTTGCAGGAGGTACTAACCTCCACATGTAACCTCTAACTTAGAATACAATATTTAGGAAGCAATTGAACCATTAAACAGATGTGTGGAAACCATAGAAGACAAGTTGGCCTAGCAAAATAAATAATATTAGAATATTATCTTCCAGAAATACAAGTCGACTCCAGAGGAAAAAGATAAACAAAAAATATAATTACCAGAAAGCTAGGTCAGCCCAACCAGAAAAGTCACTAGATATATCAATATAAATAGAGGACGTTTTAGCTCATGTGTACACCTAGTCAGAGAATAAGTCTTGTGGAGAGATTCAATTGTAGTTGTAACTGCGGCTACAAGGATGAATAAGGATGTATGGTCATCTCTTGGGTCTTGGTCTCTCTCTAGCGCTATCAAGTGATTCTCTTGGTGATATTCTTGGTGATTCTCTTGGTGACATTCTTGGTGATACTCTTGGTGATATTCTTGCTAAGCATGGTGCAAGTTTGAGAGAGTAGTGCAGCTACAACTGGTGCAGTTGTGTATGGTACTTGTTCTATGGATATCGAGACTCTCTCTCTCTCTTGTACGCTACCCTAGGAGGAGCGCTTTATTTTTCTTGAGTTGTTGTTGCAGTTAGCAGTTAGGGTTTATATGTTGGTTCTGGATTAGGCTTGCTGGAATTATTCTAAGTAAGGGTTAGTGTGCTCAGGGGTGGCATATGTGAATGCCTATGGTTGGGTTACAATGATGTGACATTGTCTATGGTTAAACAAACATACCAAAATTTCAACATGGTTTTAGAGATGGTTTCCTTTGTAACAGTCTAACCATTGGAAGGAAGATCCTCAGTTTCTTCCATTGTCAAGATCATTGAGCACTTATTGAACTCACTAAGAAGGCCTCCTAAGTAGGGTACATCTCTTCCCCAGATCAGATTTGCAAATTTTTGAAGTTGAGTAATTAGAGTTTCCTCATAAAACCATAGGTCTGCAGTGCTAGTTACAGTGCCAATTCCTTCATTCTAGTTCCTTCATGCCAGTTTCTTCATGTTAGTTGAAACACCAGTTGCAGTGCCAGTTGTAGCACCAGTTGCAGTTCCAGTTGCAGCACCAGCACCAATTGCAGTGAAAGTTTTTGTGAAGTGTTGGGACTAATTTTTGGTTTTCCTAGTGCGTCTTACCGTAGCACATCTCCATCTACCTTTATATTACAAGTTGGAGCACCTTTGAAGTTTTAAGGTTTGTCATTGCTTGTCGCTATTGTCAGATGGTGCCACTACCTGTCGATGTTTCCGAAGGTATATATATATATTGTATCACTATTTTGAGTGTGATTGTAGGATAAGGGATCTCTTACAATCGTAGATCCAGAGGGATCTCAAACCCAACACATTTAGAGGAACAACGCACTCCAGGTTTGATTGTTTTCATATTCCTCTAGTTGTTATGGCATTATTGTAATCTTATGAACATCTAGTTGTATTTTGATTTATTGAAGTTATAGTAACCTTCGTTCAAAGTTAAATTTATAAGTTGACTCTAGTCAAAGTATTAGATTGATTAAGGTTCAGATTTTAGATTTTATTTGCATTATATTCTCTAACTCAGATTTCTGTCAAGAAAGCATATTTTCTTAAGTACAGGGGACATGTTGAAGAGAATACTTGTCATCTTGAGTGAAGGAGACTCAAAATAAAATCAACAACACTCGTTCTTGAAGATAAGACTCGAGGTTCCATGTTTGATTGATTAAATTAATAAGTTTCCAATTTTCATATATCTAGTTTGATAATTGCTACATTACTAGTTGTGACAACAATCCTTGAAAGGTTCTATTACTACTAGATAAAATGAACTTGGTAGCATGTGAGTACTATTGATATAAATGCTTAGTGTACTTGGTCGCAAGATGAACCTACATCTCCTCTAGGAGATACTTCTTGTTTTTCTTCCAGGAAGGTCACCTTGGTAATAATATGATGATTACCATGAGATCTCCTTTTTATTCTTGTTGACATAGATATGTTCTTATGAAAATGCTATTATACTTTTTTTTCTTGTTTTCTTGTTCCGGGCAAGTTACCATGGAGGAATGAATGATCACAACAATAGAAGAGTGTTGTTCCTATTTCTTATTATTGTATTTTTATTTTGGTTCTTGTTCCAAGCAGGTCACAAGCAATAGCTCTGAGAAGGAGCTAATGTGATTATTGTTCTCGTTCTTGTTTTTATTATTATAAGAGTATTATTCTTGTCTACTATTTTTCCCTTTGTTTTCCTTGTTCCGGGCAGGTCGCAGGTGATAACTTTGAGGGAAGCTATAGTGACGCTTGTAGGAGACAACATATTAGATGGCCTCTAGTTTGAGACATGGAGCAGACTATCCAAATAAGAAGTTGTATACACGACAGTATACATCCATGTACCAAAGAAGAAGAAGACGAAGAAGGGTACTTTTGCGAGATACATAGTATCTCATATGCAAATTGATTGTAAGGAGAAGAAGGCTCTAAGGATAACCAAACAAATCCCTCTAGTGCAGTTGATCGCTCCTCAGATAAAAAACAGTTAGTAGAGCCAGAAGGGCCTACCCAGAAATGTTGCAATAACCAAGAAGAGACCAATGTGGTCCCATGAAACTTTGCAGGATGCAACATTGATGAACCATATCATGAGGAGAAGATGGCTCCATCGATGATGAGGCAGGCAGCCCCACCGAGTACCAATTAATAAGGAGCTAGTTTTCAAAGGGAGTTATCCCTCACGATCTAGTAGGGAGGAGCAGCCTCCCCAGGACCATTCACAGAAGACTTCAGAGGAAATGATCACACATAGAGGGAGAAAATGGCTCTAAACATTATACAGACTTAGAGGGATTCAAGCTTCAGAGGGAGAATGGAGACTTGGAGAGTTTCAGATTCAGATGGAAGAGAGAGATGTCTTCCAAAAATAACAGAAAGGTGCCATAAGTTGAAGAGGATAGATCGAAGCTTCAAAGGATTCGAGGAGATATGATACATCCTGGGAAGATTCCCTTGCTTCAGTAGACTTTGCTATAGTGACCAAGGAGGAATCCAGTGAGAAGGACTGGGATATATATATTTTTCTTAGTTCTAATACCATAAGGGAAGTCACTGATGACTTCCAATTTGATCTACAAGATCAAACATGTTGCAGATAAATATCCTAGAGATGTACAAGCTCAATTTGTGTCCATAGGATTCTCCTAGCAAGAGGGAGAAGACTATGACGAGACACTTACTCTAGTATATAACTACTGACGAACAGGTAGTAGATATGTTGACCAAACCTCTATCAGGGACAATCTTGGAGTGGTCCAAAAAAATTTCTCCAATAGTGATAATTGATGTGTTCCCCAGTAGCAGAAATTGATGAGATCCCCGATAGTGGAAGCTACTCCAGCACGGGTTGGTACTCCAACGCAGGTTGGTATGCTACCCCATCGCAAGTTGGTACTCCAATGCAGGCTAGTATGCTACCCCAGCGCAGGTTGGTACTTCAACACAAGATGGTATGCTACCCCAACACAGTTTGGTACTCCAACACAGGCTGGTATGCTACCCCAACGCAAGTTGGTACTCCATAGTAGGCTGGTATGCTACCCTAGTGCAAGTTGGTACTCCAATGCAAGCTGGTATGCGACCCCAGTGCAGGTTGGTACTCCAACGTAGGATGGCATGCTACCCCATTGTAGGTTGGTACTCCAACATAGGATGGTATGCTACCCCAACGCGGGTTGGTAGTCCAACATAGGATGGTATGTTACTCCAACACAGGATGGTATGTGACCCCAACGTAGGTTGGTATGTTACTCTAGTATGAAAGGTTGGTGAAAGTGCACAACTTCTTATGATATATGGATTCATGAAATTTAACAAGACAATGGTCGAGGTGTGCAGAAGCGTAGAAGTAGTGATGATGATTGTGCCAAGAGGAATACCTTCCTCATTAACAGGGAGTGTTAAATTTTTTATTCCGATTCTGTGAGAAATGCTACTCCAATGAGCATTGGAAAAAGTCTGGTACGCAGAGGCTACTCCATTGATCTGTGGAAAAAGTATGGCACGCCTAGTTACTAGTTCAGTATGAACTAGATGCCGACATCTAGTGTCAGAAATGATTCCCAGTTCGAGTGACGATCAGTAGCATCGGAGGTTACTATATGGAGAGACAAATCAGTAGTGTTGGAGGTGTTTTCCAGCTAGATGGCTAATGTGCGGCTATGATGGTGATACATGTTACATGATTTGTTTGATGATATGATAACCTATGTGGCTATGGCAATGCTACCTGTAGACTAGTATGAAATACCATGTGAGTCTTTTCCATGCCATCTGAGATGGATGGATGTGTTTGAGACCACGACATGAGGAACATTTTAGTTAATACCTCCCTAACTAAGAGGGAGTGTTGATGTTTTGGTAGCTACAAGAGGTACTAACCTCCACATGTAACCTATGACTTAGAATAGAATATTTCGAAAGCAAGTGAGCCATTAAACAAATGTGTGGAAACCCTAGAAGAAAAGTCGGCCTAGCAGAATAAATAATATTAGAATATTATCTTCCAAAAATACAAGTTGGCTCCATAGGAAAAAGATAAACAGAAAATATAATTACCAGAAAGTCAAGTCAGTCCAGCTAGAAAAGTCACTAGACAAATTAATATAAATAGAGGACATTTTAGCTCATTTGTACACCCATCCAGAGCGCAAGTCTTGTGGAGAGCTGCAGTTGGAAGGAGGAATAAGGGTGTATGGTCATCTCTTTGTTCTTGGTCTCTCTCTAGCACTATCAACTGATTATCTTGGCAATTCTCTTGGTGACATTCTTGGTGATACTCTTGGTGATAGTCTTGCTAAGTATGATGCAAGTTTGAGAGAGTAGTGCAGTTGCAGCTGCTACAGTTGTGTATGGTACATGTTCTATGGATATGGAGATTGTCTCTCTTGTGTGCTACCCTAGGAGAAGGAGTGTTCTACTTGTCTTGATTTGTTTCTTCAGTTAGCAGCTAGGGTTTATCTGGTGGTTTTGGAGTAGCCTTGATGGAATTATTCTAAGTAAGGGTTAGTGTACTCAGGGGTGGCATATTTGAATGCCTATGGGTGGGTGACAATGATGTGACATTGTCTATGGTTAAACGAGTATACAAAAATTTCAATATCTGGTTTATGCAATGCGCCAGCTACATTTATGAGACTAATGAATGATGTTTTATGCCCTTATCTAGATTCATTTTTTATTGTTTATTTGGATGATATATTGGTTTACAACGCTACCTGGGAAGAGCACATCTCACATCTTATGCATGTGTTAGAGACTCTATAGAATCACCAAATGTTGGCCAATATCAAGAAATGTGAGTTTTCTCAGTAGTCTTTGGTTTATTTGGGGTATATGATCAGTGGAGGGGAGCTCAAGATAGATCTGGCAAAGATAGATGCCATCATGAAATGGCTAGATCCTAGAAATGTCACTTAAGTTAGGAATTTTTTGGGGGGGAAAAAAGACTTGCATAAATTCATAGCTTCATTTTCAGTAGTAGTTGCATCACTATGTGGCATAACAACAAGTGGTAATATTTTTCACTGGGGGAAGAATCGGCAGAAGGCCTTTGATGAGATGAAAAGAAAGATCAGTCAAGCATCATTTCTCGCACTACCAAAATTGGAAAATCCCTTTGAAGTGGAGACAAATGTGAGTGGGTATGTCATGGGAGTCATTTTGATGCAAGGAGGAAGGTCGGTATGTTATCATTTTGAAATATTTCATTGGGAATTTCTCAACTACCCTACCAATGACAAGGAAATCTATGCCCTAGTTCAAGTTGTCAAGAAGTGGAAACACTATCTAATGGGAAAGGAGACCATCATCCACACAAATCACCAACCACTACAATATTTGCAGGCCCAAATTAATCTACAACAAACCAAGTATTACAAGTGGATGGGGTTTTTACAACAATTTCATTTGGTCGTAAAGTATAAGAAGGGTAGCACAAACAAGTTGGAAAATAGGCTTTCACGACCACCCACATCCAATATTACAGCCTTGGGAATTTTGATGCACATGGAGCCTTTTACCCATGATGCATACAAAAAGGCATACATAGAAGATGATGACTTCAAGGAGGTGTTTTAGCAGCTACATGGCCAAATTCATATAGAAGGCGGTGATGACAATGCTTACTATCATTTCAATAATCTTTTACTCTACAATCTCAACAAGCTCTATGTTCCTAAAGGTGAATGGTTGTGTCTTATATAAGAGGCTCACACCTCCAAGGTTGCAGGACATTTTGGTGTCGGGAAGACAGTTGTCAACTTACAGAGGTATGTTTATTGGACCAGAATGCAAGATGTAGAACAATATATTAGAGGATGTATACTTTGGTGTACCAACAATCCCAACAACAAGAAGCAAGGTCTATACAATCCCTTACATGTGGCCACTTGACCTTGGGAAATCATTTCCATGAATTTTGTGGGAGGTTTACCAACCACACGAAAGGGGAATGACTATTTATTTGTAGTACTTGACATGTTCAGCAAAATGTGTATTCTCATTCCTTGTAAAAAGACCATCAAGGGACAGGAAGCAACAAAGAAGTTATTTGAATGGGTCTGGGTGCACTTTGGGATACTAAGGAGAATCATCTCATATAGGGATACCATATTTCTTTGTATTGAATTCATTGTGGGAAAAGATGGACACTAAGGTTAACAGGTCTACAACATTCCATCCACCAACAGATGGGCATACAAAAGTAGTCAATAGGACTTTGGTGCAGCTTTTGAGGTGTTACAATTAGAAGAAAATGAATACCTGGGATGAAAATTTGATCTATACACAACACTCTTATAATAGAGTAGTCCACACTTGTACTGGTAAGTCACCTTTTGAAACTTTCTTTGAGTATTTTCCACCTTCACCCTTAGATGTCGTATATGGACAACAAGGAGGAGTGAGGGAGGATCTCACAGGAGATGCATTAAAAGAAAAAAAAATTGTTGAGAAGATCAGGAAAATCCATTTGCAAGTACAAGAGACATTGAAGAAGTCATAGGAAAAGTACAAGGCTAGGCATGACCAACACAGAACAAAGAGAACATTTAGAGTGGGAGACAAAGTATGGATACAAATGAATAAGGAAAGGCTACATGAGACTGGTAAGAAGATCAAGGCTTTGTGGTATGGTCCTTTTGAGGTATTGGAAAAGGTCAGAGATAACACCTACAAATTCAGTCTACCCCCATACATGCGCATTTACTCAATAGTGAATGTGGATAATCTTAAACTTCAAGCCTTCCATGTTGGATCAAGAGGAGGGGCGTGTCCTACCTTCCATAGAGGAATTAGCACCATATTCTTAGGAAGAGTTGGAAAAGGATATAGTTTTGTAGAAGTGGTCCAAAATGACAATACAAGGGTAGTATGACCTTTGGCAGATTGGATTGAAAGGACAACTTCCAAGCAAAGAAAAGTGGTACTCCAAGGAGAAGGTAGAGGAAAAATTTCCTCACCTCATTCAGTAAATATTTTGGGCACCAAAATCCTCCCTAAATGGGGAGGTATGATCCGTATTGGATCATTATATTATTTTTCATCTATCTTAGTACTTTATGGGTGGAAAAATTTGAGGAATCAACTTGCAAGGCCATTTCGATGGCTAATCCAAATTGGAAATTTGGGTCCAAAAAAACCGTCTCAAATATTTCGGAGCCATTTTGAGGCATCAAATGACACTTTTTTTTTTTCCAAACCTTATTGTGGAGAAAGATTCTATATTCTACACATTGATACCTTTCCAATGGTGTGGACCATTTGTCAATCAAAGTTTGTATGAGAAAGTTATGTCTCCCACAAGTTGACCTATTGTATTGATCACGATCATGCAAGTAGATGCCACGTCAACTTCCATTACTTAGACATGTGGGGATAACCACGTAATGGATTTTCCAAGAACATTCTAGAAGGTCCAAAACCTTATCACAATTGAAGGTTGAAGAAGTCAAAACCCTACCCCTAGATGACTATCGGGTTATGTTAAATATTGAGCCACTAAGAGGAGAAGGGGTTCCATTCTATGTTATTATATTTTGTTCCATAGTAGAGAAGAACAATTGGGAGTGGGAAATTAGAGAGCATAACAGAGGGGGTTATTTTTATGTAGGAGCCTAAGAGGCCACAGGTCTCGGGTAACTTCATAGAGAGTGCCTTCTCCTTTTTACTTGCATTATTTCCATACCAAAGAAAAGAGAGAAGAGAAGCCTCACATTCTAGTTGGGTTTTCTCTCATAAAGGTTTCCTAGAGGGAATCTTTGTGTTATCTTGTGGATGGCGTGTGATTATACTTTATTGTTCTCTATTTTCCACATTTTATCTATTTCATGCATAAGCAGAAAATTAGTAACTAAATATTCTGGAATATAAAGGAATTTAACCTTCATAGTGTAGACTTCAGTTTTATTTATCAAATATGTTGTGATGAACTGTTCCAGTGGAATATCCACGATAGTTTACATATCATGCACCTTTCTAAGGCATCAAATAAGACAAGCTTCTCTCCCCTTTCATCTTCATTCTCATGGTTGAAGGCCTCCAGAGGGATCTAAAATCAGTAGTTGCGGACAACAAGATAAGAGGGCTATGACTACATGGTGAAGATATTCCTAAGTCCTCTTTAAGTCCTCTTTGACTTCATCAAGTTATCAATGACCTAAGTCCTCTTTGACTTCATGGATGCCTTAGGTACTTCAATTAATCAAGCTAAATCTCATATTTTTTTCTTTAATACTTCCCCTTCTTGGCTTCCAAAGGAGCCCCCTTCTGTCCAAATATCTCAGAGCCCCCTTGGTGGATAATTCTCTGCATAAATCCTCACGGGAAGACCTCCTTACAAGGATGGATCGCAAGCTAGCCTGGTGGACCTACAGATACCTCAACTCTCCCAACAGGTTGATTCTCCTAAAATCTATTCTACAAGCTATCCCTCTATCTTTTTTCAGCTTTGGCATCTCCTAAATATGTTCTCAAAGATGTCTGCAATCTCCAACGCTCCTTCCTATGGGGGGGAGGGTTCTAAAGATCGCAAATGGGAACTAGTAGCTTGTGATAAACTCTGCTTTTCCTAGCACTGCAGTGGGATGGGCCTAAGAGACATTGAAATACTCATCACTTCCCTCGGAGCCAATACATGGTGGCACTGGCTGAAAAACAAGGAAGCATTATGGAGTCAATTCTATCACAAAAAATATTTTCCTACAATTGGCCATCAAAACCTCATCTTCCTTTATGGGCACTGCCCTAGCTCAATAATTTGGAACTCAGCATCGGAAAACAAGCACCTCATCACCAAGAACGTCTTCTGGAAAGTAAGAAATGGCCAGTACTCTTTATTTTGGGACAATGCCTGGCAGAAAAACCCCTCTTTTAGCAGCAAGCCAGACCTACAACAACTCCGCATTAATATGCTCAACCAAGGAAGGACATTCATGGATCAACACTGGATTCCTATCCAATCAGATGACCAATGGAGATCCTATCTCCCTAAAGACCATTGGAATCCCCTACCCCCTGATCTCAACTAGAAAAGCTTCTAGAAAGACCTCAACAATAGGAGAATAAAAAAAATGGAGAAGATACCTTAAGATGGGGTTACAAACCCACAAGAAAATTCACTCTCAAAGAGGCTTATAGGTTAGCTACCAATGGGACGGACCAGCAACAAAAACCCATATGGAATAAAATCTAGAGAAAAAATCTTTGGCCAAAAGTATCCTCTTTCCTTTGGCTTCTTTCCAAGAGAAAAATTCTCACTTGGGATAAACTTACTACAACAGGATTTGTTAGCCCTAGCATGTGCCATATTTTCCAACAAGAGGGGGAAATCATGGAACACGTTCTCAATAACTGCTTAGTATTTGTTTCTCTTTGGGACCTCAGGGCCTTGACCTTTCGTACCACTAATTGCAACAGAGACAACTTAAACGAAACTATAGCCAGCTGGAGGGATAATGCCTTCTCGAATCCTATCCTCAACAGAGCCTAACAGCTCCTCTTGTGCTTCCTACTTTGGGAGATATGGAAGGAGTGGAGTTGTCACATATTCAATAATCAACACTATGAGGTAGAAACCATTTGGTGGAATATCAAGCTCCACATCAAGGAAACCACTCTCTCGACACCTTTGGAAGAGAAGGATTAGCCAGGTACTACTCAGGAAATTCATATTCTTCAAGATCTAGGTATAACAAATTTGCTAAGAAATTCCAACTCCTACATACCCAAATCTCCATTAACCACTCCAGAAACCTAGATTCTGCCTCCCCTGGTTTCCTAAAATTGAACTTTGATGGTGCCTCAAAAGGAAATCCAGTCCTGACTGGTCTTGGAGGTGCAATTCACAATGATCAAGGCGATCTCCTCTGGCTATTCTCTAATTTTATTGGTCATGGAACTAATAGTGCAACGGAAATCCAAGCTCTGGAACATGACCTCACTATAGCTACGTGGGAGAGCTTTCACAAACTTATCATGGAAGAGGATTCTCAAATCATAATTCATATGCTCAGGAAACTCCAGAACGACTCCCCTATTGCCAAGATTTCCAAAATTTGTCGTTTGGAAAGCAGCCTCGAGCACATTCAACAACTCATCTCCTATATAGAAATCATCATTCCCACTCATGTAAAAAGAGCGGCTAAATCAGTTGTAGACCAACTCACCAATGCAAGGGCTCTCAAAGAATTCCAACAAAATGGTCTGCCAGTGGGATCCCCTCTCAACTTTTCCCCTTTCGAAGCACTATAGAAATCTTGTTCATGTCGACCTCATTCAGGAAGAGCTCGTGCGCACGTATCGGGTTCGCCTCACTGATTTATTATGATATATTCACTTGTTTTTTGGTTTTAAATTCATAGAGGTTTGGAGGATTTCACCGCACCTCTCAGTGGATTTCAAGATGAATATAGGTATTAGTTATATGGGCATAGCAACAACTTGATTTAAAAACAATTTCATTTACTTTTTTTTGTGCTCTTAAGATGCAAGGGACAACACAAATTGCTCTTTTGTGGTTGGTCTAGTTTCCCAAGTGGCAGACCAGCCACAATCTTTTTCAATTTTCTCAGTTTTCAGTAATAGAAGGATGCATAAATGGCTAGCTTACAAAAAAAAAACAATTAGATTCTTTTCCATGTAACTCTTTCTATTAACCTTGTGTATGAGGACCACATCGTTGCCTAATCAATGTTGAACTTAAAATATGCCTATTAAAAATCATGTTCTTTAGAATTCCCATATCAACCTTTGGTTTTTCTATTCTATGTATAGATGATTTATTCAAAACTATATATTTCGTCTATCAATTGAACTAATTTGGTTAGTGTTTATCTTCCAAGTTTAGTATTGTTTTCTATAGGTTTCATGGTTTCATGCAGTGTCTACCCTAACTTCAGATTTTTAGGTCCCTGACTCGTGTGTATATATATATATATATATATATATATATATATATATAAAGACTACAATGCAAACACTTTGTTGTTTTGTTTCCAGTGTAACGTATTGCAAAGCAAATTCCGGATCCAAAGAAACTTATTGTCAATACATCTTGATTATGGACGCATCTTAAAGACATAATGGATTTTGATATAATAATCCATGTAGAATTTGTGATGGGACTTCAACACAAATATTGTTGGGCTTGCATTTAAAAATGAAAATCATGCAACCAAAATCAAAGTGTCAAGTATTTCTTGGATTGTTGTCGCACAAAAGGGTGTTCAAGTATTTAGAGATGTGCATTATGGATTTTCTACATTGTATGATACTTTATCCACCCTTAATAGTGAAATAATTTAATCAATTGATTAGTAAAACGAAGCTCAATGCCTCTATTTTTTTTGGCTATAAGATATGATCAAAGAGTCTCCCTTTAAATTTGATGAGATTGGCTACTTTGAAATTAAAGACAACCGCGGACAAGGAAAGTCAAATTATGCAATTAGGCATGCACTATTCGACAAATCATTATTTCCTATAAGTATATTTACTTGCTAAACTCCAAATTTCCTTCATCTACTTACCATAATCAAGTTCCTTAAAACTTGGTACTCTCATTTCTCTTTAATGGATGAACAAGGAATCACAACCAGTGATCTAATTAATGATGATAGCATTCAAATAAAATTTAATTATCTCTATAAAAAAAATATTGCAAAATGATCTCCTTGTTTTGGACAAGCTTCTTTTTTATGCTTCGTCATTTTCTCAAGTTGTTGAACACCTTTTTAAATTATCATTTTGGTTGTAAGATAGTTGTGCTGAAAAAAAACTCAATGAAAATGGTAAACAATGGATTGGTAAGGACATAATGTACCATTGAATCTAAAATTGATATTTGTTTATTATCATTGTTTTTCAACAAATAAACCGAATCTTGATAAATTCATGGCCTTAGTGCATTGCACAATCATACAACTAAATCAATTTGTTTGACATGAATCAAGCTTTTAAACCTTTGTTAACTATATATCTTTGATTTTATTTTTCTTTAACATTAAACTATGCATTTAATTAGATCATATCTATATTTAGTGATGCAATACTCTATTTGTCCTATGCAAGTTCCTAGAATTCCTTCAACAACTCGATATATCAAGAGCCCTAAATGAAACATTGTTTATATTTTGTATTGATTATTTTGAATGGAAAGTATATCAAGCCTTCTAGTTTTAAAGTTTGTCTAATATTAGACAATACAATAGGTAGGCCAAAATATATGTGCATTTTTCTTTAAAAACTCTAACAAATTACTTGTGTATGGACATAATGCAAAGGAAGAAACGGGAGAAAAATCAACCTGCACAAATAGAGCTTCTGTTCAATTTGGATTTAACTCTCAACGACAACTCTCAAGATAAGAAAAACAACATTAAAACCATTGACTAATAGACAACGCATCATCACCATCATTTCAACCTTCAAGACAATATTGGACATTTTGATCATGAAAAGAAAAATGCAATGAAATAGCAAGCTAGATGGCAATACTAATTTTGCTTATTTCCACATGTTAGGATATTTAGACACTTAGGAGTTAGTTAAGATCTACTTGGTCTAATATTTCATTAGGTAAAAGTGTGTTTCTTTAGTATGCATTAGTATGCATTTGTAGTTAGGAAATCTGACGGTCACGATATGTTCCCGACATAAAGTGATCTGACGGTTCATACTCTCATCGATCTTAACGGCCATTGATCTGTGGCTTAACACCTGATTGGTCCATGATCTCTATTTAAAGAGCATGGAGGGTCATTTGCCGATGATTGATTGTGAGAAACTCTCTTGTAAAATCTCTCTATAATCTTTTTCTTGGCATTAATAAACTTCTCCAAGTGGACGCGTTGGTTGGGGCCGTGGATGTTTCCCCGTAGGGGTTTTACCACGTGAAAACATCGGTGTGTTGATCTTTGATCTGGTTATGTGAGTGGTTACCGAAGATGTTCGTCCTTTGTTGGAATACCTGTGTTGTCGAACATGGTATCAGACCCTTGTCCCAGGTGCAATTCCCTCGAGTTACGTCGGAGGGGGGGTGTTGGACTAACCACTGCACCTCTCGTGAACTAGGGGTGTTGGACTAACCACTGCACCTCTCGTGGACTAACCGCCATGCTGGGAACATGGGACTAACCTCCCACTCAAGGTGTTGTTGTTGATTTTAAATTTTACTAACACCTGCGGGTTTTGGTGTAATGGAAAATCTTAACATGGTATCAGAGCCTGTTTGAAGACCCGCTCCTATTGTAGATCGATATCGTGAAGCCGATTTGCCTCATCTCTATTTTCCATTTCTGTACATTTCTGGGCTAAGAGGACTGTTCCATTGCGTCCGGAGCACTCGTTTCATTCAGGAACACTTTTCATTTCACTCGAAAAGGTTTCTGTTTTCCCAAGATACAACCATTACAATCAGATTCAGAGGTATAAAGCCTGAATACGCATTTTTTTAATTTCTGCAAAGTTTTATTTTGATTTTATTTCGGTTTGTATTTTTTATTTCCAGGTTGCTACTCTATTAGATCTGCGTATGCTCTTTGCCCCGTGCCCTGTGTGATATCGGCAAATCAAAAACATATAGGAAAAGGTACATCTTCCGGGTAAGCTAACCGAGATCTAACCCTTGTTGTCATCGAGAAGCAATTTTTTTTCCTTGTGTGAAAATAGTTTTTTTTTAGCATGCTCTCCAAGGCCATCATCAACAACAACAACAATAACAATCCTCCTTATGAACATTACAATATGTTTTTCTAGACCATTTGGTTAAAACTTGCCTTATTAAGTAAGAGGTCTTGAGTTCAAGTCTCTCTTTTGTTACTTTTTTGAAAAAAATCATGCTAAAAATTGTAAAGTGCATTTCACTTCAAGTATAAAAGAGAATCACTATAAGTAGTTTTATATTTTATTTTAGAGTTATTTATTTTGCATGCAACTTTTTTGTTATAAGGTAACTTCATTGTAAAAGTGATCCCCACTTTTCTTTATAAAAGTGGGTCACTTCATAAAGTAGCTTACACTATCACGTGGTTATTTGGTTACTGTTTATGTTTTTTTTTTAAAGGGCATAACTCTCACATCGGAAGTCCGTTTTCAGTGCCGTTTTTTTTTTTTAACCGCATAACTTTTTGAAATCTTTCCATCCAGATCATTAGTTTCAGTTTTTAAATCCACATTATCTGCATATTTAATATGGCTTCTACAAGTAATGTCTTGTTTACCAGCAACAACTACTTCCAATGGAAATCTCTTATGGAAGATTTATTAAGAAGTAAAGGC